>ML811749.1:14791-49908 GCA_009831015.1 Picea engelmannii
TCATTTTTAATGAATTCCCTTAATTCAGTTTGTAGTTTGATTCTCCCACTCCCTTGATGGGATATTGGTAATTATCTCCAAGTGTCACTTTCTGAGAAAACTTCTTTTCTGAAACACAAGAGAGAATGTTTTTCTGACCTGTCGTGCTTGGAGGCACCACTGTCAATGAGTCATGTGTCCTCTCCATGTGTTACCGATCCTGAGAGGGCCGAGATTAAGACATAGTCTTTGATCTGTTCTCTTATCATCTTTGCAGGTGGCTCTTCATCTTCGACTACATGGGCATGGTGCCTCTTATGTTTCCTCTTGTATTCTTCTCGTCTGGCTGGACAGAATTTCGCAATGTGTCCCATCTTGTCACAATGATAGCATTGTACAGATGAGTAGTCTCTTTCCCTTCGTTGTCCTCTCTTCTGAAATCTCCTTGGATGAGATTCTTTATTATTGAATCTGTCTGGCGGTTGAGGCTCTTTATGAGTCTCCTTGTGGAAGTAGGGTTTCTTCCTTCCTCTTTTGGTGTGAGTAGCTAGGGCTTGATCATCATCTCTTGCTAGTAGCGCTTCACGGTTAGCTACTCTTGTTTCCTCTTGGATGCATTCTTCCCATAGAGAATCAAACTTTAGCTTCTCCGTTCTGGCACATATCGTTTGGATGAATGCATCCCAAGGTCTTGTGAGACCATTTAGAGCCATCATTATGAGCTCATCTTCGTCTATGGTGTCTCCAATCGATTCTAACTGTTGTTTGAATTCTGAAATTCTAGAGAAATATTCTTCGATCGTTTATCCTTTCTGCATCCTCATATTCTTTAGTTGAGTTCTTAGATTCATCTTCCGGTTTATGTTATTTCCTTCGTACAGTCTGCTTAGGGCATCAAAAATTTCTTTCGGACTGTTCTTTGATGACACATAAGGAATCAGGTGGTCTTTGATTGAATCTGCAATGATTCTTTCGGCCCTGATTGTGTCCTTTTGATGCTTTGCTTTCTCTGCGGCATCTTCGGGTTCCGACACTTCTTCTTTGATGAATCTTGCTAGGTCATTCTCTGCAAGGATCAGGCCGGTCCTATACTTCCAGGCATGGAAGCTTTCCATGCCTTCCAGTTTGTCAACAAGCTTCGTGCTTGCAGAGATCTTTTACCTGGAGCTAGGAAAATGACCAAAAAATGAAAGTGCTCAAAATCAAGATTTGAAATTACCAGGAGATGCACTTGGCTGAGGCGAGTAGCCTGGTGTGCTTGGATCTGAGAAAATCCAACTTTTACCCTTCCAAACTTGATCTGCGGATTTCTGGACTGGTGCTTCTAGTTTTCTAGTACCTTTGGTACTCTGGTACTTCTGGTACTTCTGGTTCACTGGTTTTTTTGTACTTTTGGTACTTTTGTGAAACTAGGGTTTCACTTTCCGGGAAATCCAACCACTAAAAAGGTGCGCTGATGATGCCAAAGTAATCCTTGAGGGAGAGCGCACTTTTCTAGATGGTTTTGGGGCTGAAAAGCTTCACCATCAAAAAGCCCTAATTTGCATGTACGACAACAATGACGTTTTTCTCTTGCGAAAGATGCTCTCTTCAGCTTGGCTCTGATTCCATGTTAATGTTTATGCCATTATTATAGTTCTTTGCATTTCAATAGATAACAACAACATAAAGACAAGATCACTGAGAAATACACAATCACAAGAGACAAGCATTTATCCTAGGAAACCCTCTAGGGGAAGAAAACCCAACAAAACATCCTTATTATAGATAACCAATACAATGCCAAGAGATAACTCAAGCTAATACAGAAGATCCTCTCCAAAATATGCGCCACTCTCTCTCTTTCTTCTCCAACTGCAATTCCGAAACTTGTCACTCAAATGAGCAAGTGAGTTGTGTGTATAAGTGAGGCGCTGGCCTCTTTATTTATACAAGACTGGCACGTGTGAAGTGTCTCTTCACTGGCAAGGCCGACTTCTCAAACTGGGTGGTTATAACCACCTTTAATATATTATGGGGCCTCTTTAATATCTGTTGGGGCCGACTTCTTATTCTGCCTATTATAATTATCATTTGACCAATCCGCAAAAGGGGATTTGGTCCTATTACAATAGCTGACATGATCAATCCACAATGGGGATTGATCCAATGAATAATATATCAGATAATAATAAGAATACACTTTGTAGTTACATTATTTCAACAATCCTCATCATTCATCTTCATGTCACGGAGCTCATTCTTCAGACTCATAACTTGTCCAATGTTTCTGACCAAAAGATTTGTTAGGAATCGTACATCTTCTTCGATGAGTCAAGATGGGAGATGTAGGGTATCAAGTGGTATTTTAAAGATTCCACTATGATACTCATGGCATTGATGTCACCGTCTTTGAACTTCTCCATAGCTGCAACGTTCTACGGTTCCTTCTCTTTCCCTTCTTCCAACTCTAGTTTCACGATCTTTCCTTTCACGATATCCAACACTTTATTCTTAGCAAGGATGAGATCAATCCTTGTCTTCCACGCTCTGAAGTTAGAAGCTCCATGTAACTTGTTCTCTGACTTCATAGAGTAAGTCATGGCTGCTTTGACTTGGTCAACCCTAGATTTGACAAAAAGCTCAAACTTAGATTTGACCAAAAGCTCAAACTTCACGTCTTGGCTTTCTGAGAGTACGAGGAGATGCACTAGGCTAGGGCGCACTGATTTATCCGAAGATTAGGTCAATCCCTTCATTTAAGGTGCCTCAACAAGAGGATTAGGTTTTCTGCAAATGCACCTGCTAGTAACCCTAGCAGCAGTGCTATGGTGACTGCTCCTGCTAGAAACCCTAGCGGTAGTTCTTCAACGAGCTTAATATCCTTACGGTTATGTTTCCTTCCAGTGGTTAGACTGAATGAAGGAGGTGTGGGCCCATAACTTGTTAGAATATAATGGATGTGCTCATTTTACCATTGACAATACTATTGTCACCCAACCATAGGTCGAAGCCACCCTCCGAGCACCATAACCTTGACAGAGAATCATTCCAGAGGCAAACCCTAGGCTAGATAGCCAAACAAAGGGTAGCGCACCTTTCCCCAAGGATAGCACATCAACAAGAGTTGATCAGATAGTCCAAACCCTAACCAAGAGATAGTCCAAGCCAAACGTGATCCGCTAGCTGCAATGGCAGCTCTCCTCAAAATTGGGCACTGTAGTGCGCACAAGTTGTTGCTCTACAATTCTGAGACTGCCTGTCAGAATGAGAACTGGCCTCCTGTATTTATACTAATTATGGCTAACTGCCTGGGCCGACTTCTCATTCTGGGTATCTGTCTATTCAGTATATATTATTATTTATGGCCGACTTCTTCTCTTGGAGGCTAATAACCTAATATAAATTATCTTCTTGAGCCGACAAGTCTTCTAGGGTTATTAGCCAACTCATTAGGGTTTCTTCTTGCTTCCCGGAGTATTCTATCCTCATCAGGTTTACAAATGGAGGTAAATAACTCCCGCAGCTACCATAATATCAACACTCATGTCTCTCCTCTGCCCATTGTTGTTGCTGCTCTCTCCTCCCTGTGGTGGGGCCCCAAACTTGGGACCCTGCTGACCTCCACGATCGATCTTCTTCTTGCCCTTTGTCCAAAGAGTCTCGTATGGTCTTGATCGAATTATCCTCATAAAGAAAAAACCAATGACCAGCATATCCGTCATCCACCGAAAGAGTCCAGGAAATCAATCGCATAAGAGCATCCTCACAAATAGGTGAAACGTCCCAATCATCAATTTGTAATGATCCCAAACCATTATGCCAGGATCATCACGGTTTTGGTGTTTTTAAAATCTTTTTTTTGTTGTGGTATTTCGTAAAACACTTTGCTTACAGTTACGTTTAGGGTTTTACGGATGTGTTTATATGTGTGCATGCAGCTATAAACAAGAAGATATAACCATGGAACATACCTCAACCATATGCAATATGATAGACAAGCCAAAACATCTCAAATCTGCTTTATTCATAAGATAGAAGAACCTGCTACAATGAAGATGTCGATCTGGAATGCTCAACAGATGGCTAAGAAGATAGACAATAGAGTTGCTACAAAAAGCTCTTGATTATACAAAATAAGCCTCCAAAGGCTGGATAAGAGATGAAGACCAATGTCAAGGTAGATCTGAGCCGTATGAAGTGCCAAACCCCCACTGGAAGTTGCCATGTCCTGCTGGAATGTTGAAGCTCCTCAACAATTCGGCCCTGCTGTCAAATGTGTCCAAACACCTCAAGGAATATGCCAAACAATAGATCGAGTGATGGCAAGAACCCAGGTGCCCGAATCTCCAAGATCCCTCTCAAACCCTATAGATCTTAACCTCCTCTAATGTATGGTGCACCCCACTGGATGACTGAAACCCTAATAATTCGGCCTCTCTCCTAGAGACCACCAATCCACTAGAATGATAGATCGGGGCACGACAATGAAAACCCAAGTGCTCAACTGGCCAAATTGCTTGCTAGATCCTTAGATCTAGCTGCCCTCCAAATGATGGTGCGCCCTCCTCTTAAGGAAATCGTCCCTCTCTTAATGTCAATCAATCCTCCATAAGAATCCCTCCAAAAATATCCAATAATGGTGCTATGGTACCTGCAAGGAAAACCTAATACCTGGAATTCCCAAAATCTCTTCTCCTCAGCTAGAATGAATCCTCCCTCAATGGATGGTGCGCCCCTCTTGCTGGAAACCCTCAACTGGTGCGCCCTCTCTCTATCTTCACATGAAACTGATGTAGAATCCACCTGCAACTGAGTAGATCTGGAACTAGAATGGTGTGGGAGAGTATTGCATCTCCGAGACCAAGCTTGGGACAAGCTAGGTGGAATCTTTCACCATAGAATCGTCCTCTGGGGTTTGTTAAGTCAAAACCCTCAAAACCCCCAATGTTGGGCTCACTAGCTAGAAGCCAAATATGAAAATATGATCATACATGAATGAATGAGTAGAGGCCCTTGTCTTTACTTTATACTTTTTGGCTCACCTTGTCCCTCCAAAGTGACTTTCATTTTATTAATATTTAATTAATTATTTAAATCACTTTAATTAATTAATTAACCTTTTTCCCTTTGAAAGCTCCTTATCTCTCCTTGTGGCTTCCCTGGCCACTAAAAGTCACTTCTCATCATCCCATCCTGTAGTGTTGCTTCTTCCGATTCCAATGAGCTATTACACTGAGAGGTTCCTCCAAGTAATGTGCCCAAAATGACCTCTTCGGTGAATTCAATTAACTCATAGCTCAAAATAGTCAAAATAATGGAAATCATCGGAATGCAATGAAACCAAAGCCAACCTGTGTGGAATGGCTCATCATAATGATGGAATGTGATGAGCAATGCAAGTTGGACCCCACAAGGTCTCTCAATAACCCATGTACTCGCTATAACATTCATCTGGCTACTCTGGTCATCATAAACCTCTGCACCGTGATAATGTCCCAAAGTGGGGACATTACAGTCCTCCCTGCTAGAAAATTGCTTGTCCTCAAGCAATAACCAAATCCCCTCAAATAAAATACCAGGATCCCATGTCCACCTGTGGGGTACACAGTAGAACCCATCCAAAGATGAACACTCATACACTCTGCCCCCTGGGTCCCATATCAAGTCATGAACTGCTAGCCCCTGGGAAGTATAACCCTGAAATATACCAACTCCGGGAGTCTCCTACATATGACACATGGCCTCATCTCGAAATGAATTCATCCTCCAAGTCTCTACCAAGATCCATACGGCCTCCATCAACTACACACGTTGATGCCAAAATGAGGTGCTGCAAGACCTCTGTGAGACACCCGCAAGCGATACGCTGCTCTCAACACTGAAACTCAATGGAAAGTTAGAATAACTTTCCCCTGCAATGGTCGACTCTCCCCTATCAGTCAGTGAAATGCTCAATCCTACAATCTCTGGGTCCCATGCTAACCTCTGTCAAAGATCACCATGTTGGCCCTGCACTACTCTGACTATGACTGTTTGCCCCCTGCATACATACTGGATCCTCCTCTCCTGGATCCTCATGCTAAAATACCTTTGACCATTGGACCTGCTGTACAAAAACTGTACCTGTAAAAATGTCCCTGTAGAAGTAGTACCTGTCCACCCACCTCTATGTCCGATCATGTTGATCAAGAGTGAAAAGTTGCCTCGCTCTATCGGACAAAAACCTGCAGGCCCTCTCCAAATCAACCCCTGGTAGAGTATGTGGCTCTCTGGCGCAACCTTGGTCATCATGTAGCAAAACATCCTGCTAACCATGTGAACTCCCGGATCCCATGGAAACCCTGGAAATTTATCTCTTCAAGTCTCCGCTAGTTGCTCTTGTGCCAGACTAATCACTATCGGAAGCCCTCGGTGCTCATCTACTATCACCTGGCCTATGGTGCTCACAATAACACACCAAATCTTAGTTGGTTGCTCATGACGATCCATCTATGACCTGCTGTATGTCGTAAAAGTACTCCTGTCAGGTGGTCTCGGCCTAATCACTCTCCATGCCCTCTGCCACTGTCTATCTCTCCTCATGTTGTTGTCAATGATAAATGTGTCGGGAAAAGGTAATGGAGATATCTTTAGCTGACTGTAGGGCTGAAAAATACCACCTGCCTCGGTCAATCCCAAGGACTCGACCAAGAGCACGTCTACCTATACCCCTGATAACTACTCGCCTATAGCCATCACTAAACTCCAATCATCAGGGACAACCAAAAGTAACTCCTCCAACTGCTGGTAAACCAATCTCCATCTCCCATCACCCATGCAACTACTGAAACGGTGAAGGTGAGATCTCATAACCATATGCTGCTGTGAAGGATTGGCATCTGCTTGCTCCCCTAAGTGTGTCTCCTCCCTGCAAGGCAGTACACCCCTCTGAATCCCACCATACATCTCGGCATGTACGTGTGAGCTATCCCTCATCACTGTATGCTCCGGCATACTCATGTCATCTCCCGTAGACTCATGATGCATCATAGATCCTGAGCATACTGCTGGATCAACCTCTACATGGAGGTCAACCGCTCTCAGAACACAAGTGGAAGTGTCCTCCATCAACTGGTGCTCCTTTGCTAGATCACCAACATCCTCTATCAACATGACTGACTGATAAATCTGAGTATCCTCTAAGACAGATGAAGTGGATCTCTGATGAATCTCCTCAAGAGACTCATCTGATCTAGACTTTGATTCTTGAAGGGTTGTCTGTGTGCCTCTCAAGAATCCTCGAGTGCTCTCCAACTCCTGAGTGAGTCGGTCCATCTCCAACTCCTGCTCCCTCAGAGCCTCATGATACATCTCTCCAATCCTCAATAGGTAGTCCCTGTCAATCAACAACTGCTGGTAATCGGTCCTCATCATAGATACTCTCTCCCTGAGAGTATGAAAGTCATCCATGTCAAATCCCTGGTCTGCACTACCATGTGCCACTGACGCTCTCTAGCAATAATCTACCATCAATGCATGCATGTCATCACTGCACCTGGTGGCTGCCATGATCATATCCTCATTTACTCTCAACTGTGTTGCTAAGTGGTGTGACTCCTGATCATGGTCATGCTGAGGTGCCACCTCATATCCCTCACTACTGCTGTCACTCCTGCTAGTGTCAAATCTGGAGTCCCCAAAAACACTCTCTGCATAAGATAACGTGTTGAATTGCCCACTGTCTACTATGTTGTTGGGTACTCCTGTATGCCACTACACCTCATCACTAGATGCTATCTCCCCTTGAATCACATTGTATCCTGTATGAGCAGTCGTATCCTCCTGTGCACTCAACCTACTACTATCATCTGCGCCTGGATCCCATTGAGATGTATCCAGACACGTGCTATGGTCATCCTGACTGCTAAAGAGAGCATCCTCATCAATGCACGACAATCCTGAAAGTGAGTGCTCCATCAACCTGTCAGTCTCCACAATCTGCTCAACTAATGGAGTCTCTAAAAACTGTGACTCACTCTCCTCTGGCTGATCTATGTGTGTAAGGTCCACTGTCCGTACTCCCTGTATCTCCTCCTGGATCGGTGGATCTACATGTCTGTGGTGTGCATCCCTCACACAAGGCTCCTCAACCCTATCTGATGTGCCACTGACCTCCTCATATGACGTGGCTATCAGGGGTGTCTGGAAGGATGACATATGTGTCAAGACCATCATAGGAAGCTCATCATCTCTAGGTGCTAACACGTGTGTCTCCTCACTGGTGTCACCACTCTGTTGAGGCGTAAGGTCATCAATGGTATGTGATATGTCTGCTGAGATACTGGTGCTATCGTCCTGTCCATCCAGCTGCCTATCCACTACACAAGGTTCATCATCCTCCTCAAGCGTGCTAGTAGCATCATCCTCTGTGCAAGAGTCACTATCACTAACCTCTGTGCAAGAGTCACTGTCATCATCAGACTGCTCTGAATCAACATCTATCACTCCATCCACACACACCTCATCCTTCCTGTCATAGTGTGCCTCAATAGTGTGCTTTTGATCCTTACCCCTACACCTATGATCTAGTTCCCACGGCCCCTTGCAATAGTGGCAAGGTTGTGTGTTCCTAATGGGCGTGGGGTTTCTCTGTTCTTCCCACCATCTAGTTGCTTCTTTTCTCTTTTTATTTGCTATGATGATCCCATCTAAAATATCCTCTTCGCTCCAATGGGGATTTCTATAGGCTGCATACTCTGGGAAGGTTATTATAGCCCTAGTTTCCTCGCTAAGGCCGTGATAAATGATCTCCAAACATGATATCTCAAGGCACATCCTATCCATCTCTCCTTATGGTTTTGTATGTACATGCTAATTCCCACTGGCTGGCAGGAATCTAAGCTCTGATACCACAGTAATGATACCAAACCATTATGCCAAGATCATCAGGGTTTTGGTGTCCTTAAAATCTTTTTCTAGTTGTGGTATTTCATCAAACACTTTGCTTACAGTTACGTTTAGGGTTTTATTGATGTGTTTATATGTGTGTATGCAGCTATAAACAAGAAGATATAACCATGGAACATACCTCAACCATATGCAATATGATAGACAAGCCAAAACATCTCAAATCTGCTTTATTCATAAGATAGAAGAAGCTGCTACAATGACGATGTTGATCTGGAATGCTCAACAGATGGCTAAGAAGATAGACAATAGAGCTACTACAAAAAGCTCCCGATTATACAAAATAAGCCTCCAAAGGCTGGATAAGAGATGAAGACCAATGCCAAGGTAGATCTGAGCCGTATGAAGTGCCAAACCCCGATTGGAAGTTGCCACGTCCTGCTGGAATGCTGAAGCTCCTCAACAATTCGGCCCTGCTATCAAATGTGTCCAAACACCTCAAGGAATATGCCAAACAATAGATTGGGTGATGGCAAGAACAACCCAGGTGCCCGAATCTCCAAGATCCCTCTCAAACCCTGTAGATATGAACCTCCTTCAATGTATGGTGCGCCCCACTGGATGACTGAAACCCTAATAATTCGGCCTCTCTCCTAGAGACCACCAATCCACTAGAATGATAGATCGGGGCACGACAATGAAAACCCAAGTGCTCAACTGGCCAAAATGCTTGCTAGATCCTTAGATCTAGTTGCCCTCTAGATGATGGTGCGCCCTCCTCTTAGGGAAATCGTCCCTCTCTCAATGTCAATCAATCCTCCATAAGAATCCCTCCAAAAATATCCAATAATGGTGCTATGGTACCTGCAAGGAAAACCCAATACCTGGAATTCCCAAAATCTCTTCTCCTCAGCTAGAATGAATCCTCCCTCAATGGATGGTGCACCCCTCTTGCTGGAAACCCTCAACTGGTGCGCCCTCTCTCTATCTTCACATGAAACTGATGTAGAATCCCCCTGCAACTGAGTAGATCTGGAACTAGAATGGTGTGGGAGAGTATTGCATCTCCGAGACCAAGCTTGGGACAAGCTAGGTGGAATCTTTCACCACCGAATCGTCCTCTAGGGTTTGTTAAGTCAAAACCCTCAAAACCCCCAATGTTGGGCTCACTAGCTAGAAGCCAAATATGAAAATATGATCAGACATGAATGAATGAGTAGAGGCCCTTGCCTTTCCTTTATACTTTTTGGCTCACCTTGTCCCTCCAAAGTGACTTTCATTTTATTAATATTTAATTAATTATTTAAATCACTTTAATTAATTAATTAACCTTTTTACCTCTGAAAGCTCCTTATCTCTCCTTATGGCTTCCCTATCCACTGAAAGTCACTTTTCATCATCCCATCTTGTAGTGTTGCTTCTCCTGATTCCAATGAGCTATTACACTGAGAGGTTCCTCCAAGTAATGTGCCCAAAATGACCTCTTCAGTGAATTCAATTAACTTATAGCTCAAAATAGTCAAAATCATGGAAATCGTCGGAATGCAACGGAACCAAAGCCAACCTGTGCGGAATGGCTCATAATGATGGAATGTGATGAGCAATGCAAGCTGGACCCCACAATGTCTCTCAATAACCCCTATACTCACTATAACATTCATCTAGCTACTTTGGTCATCATAAACCTCTACACCGTGATAATGTCCCAAAGTGGGGACATTACAGAATTAATTGCCCAAAGGCCTTGACATGAGCACAAGCATCATCACCATATTGAAAATTAAGCACATTGTCAAGAACATCATCAGGTATATCATTAGGATAACAAACTATTTCTGAAAAATCAAAAGGTTTCGTGAGATCGTTCATTGAAAAAAAATCTGGGACCCAAAATTATTAAGGATCCAACAAGAAGGGAAACAAGCTAGCTTCATCTGAAAACCTTTCCAAGTTCAAAGATGAAGCAAACAAGCCATGAGTTCCTTCTTGAAGAGTACTTTGTCAAACTATTTTTTAAAATGGAGTCGCCAGATGACCAGGTTTATCAAACAAACAAGAGCATCAAACAAAGTAAAAACAAGAAGGACAACGAAAGTTAATTTATTAAGCTGGAACAAGAATCGGATATCAGTGAGTGCTTCTTCTCCAAGATTTTCAAGCAGCCCACAAGGATTGCTCCTCGTAGTATACTCGATAGATTTGTTCAATGGAGTCACCACTTGGAAAGGAAACACACAAATCATCCAATCCAAGTTCAAAGAATTTTAGGGACTAAATTTTTTTATAGTTTAGTTCTTAAAAAATAAGTTAAGTCGTTTTGACCAAGGATAAATGACTTATCCCCGGCAACGGCGCCAAAGATGTTGCCATCCTTATACACACTTGCAAGCGTGAGCTAAGTCCTGCTCACTTAGTGTGTCCTTGGAGGCACAATGCCTAGGTTCAAAGCCCACGCTATCACTTTGACTTGAACCTCTTTCGTCTAGGCTTACTCCTAGGAAAGCCAAGGGGGGTAGACCCTAGTTTCTAGATGAGATTAAACGTTAAGTTCTACAAGTTGGTTTTAATTAGTTTAAAGGTTGGGGAAAAGTCTAGCCTATGATACAAAGGAAGCAATGCAATGTGCAACAATTCAATTATGACAAGCAAAGCCTTTTCCTAGGACAACTAGGACTAGTGCCTAAGATTGAACAAAGGGGTCAACTAGATTCAAAGGAGGTTGTTTACACAAGATTAACAATAATTACAATTAGATACAAACTAGACACAAGATGAGTAGATGATACAATTATGAACAAGATACAATAGATACAACAATGAATAATCAAAAACCACCACAAGATTATACCCAACAATAGATACAAAGAATACAAAGAGATTAACTAACCATGTGCTTGTATGTGCAGGAATTAAAGAGATTCAAAACAAGATGACCATCAACACAATAGCACTTACTCTATTGAACTGCTTATCAATGGCATTAAAGATACAATTCACTCAAGACCCAATCAAGAGAGTGCCTCCGAGTGGATGCGCAACTTCTTGAGGGATCACACCATAAAATGAAAACCAATTAAATGAAAAACTTTCAAAGAAAAAGTGTTCCAAAACACAACTATGACCACTTAGATGATTAATCCACAAAGCATAAGTTAAACTTGCATGTAAATGTGAACGTGAAAGAGTGCTTGCAAGTGTTAATTAAATGCCAACCATCAAATATATACCAATAATGAAGATGCCCAATGTTGTAGTGGATTAAGGAATTGATTAAAGATTATTAAGTGATGAGTGACTCCTAGCTAAGTGTCAACCCAAAACTCTCCTCCCCCAATTACCAAATGGTTGTTGGATGCTCAAGAAGTGAGGCAATGAGGCCTACCCTATATTCACAGGTCAACCCTAAGATCTGAGTACTCTCAGAAGGGACGTCGCGCGTCGTGACACTGTCCCCGACCTAGCACCTTTCGTTCCCTTCCTCAAACCCCGTTTTAAATGGCGAAGATGGTGAGTTATGGTGTCCTATTAAATCTAGTAAGTTATTAGGCCTATGGACTAAGTGTTTTAAGGTGTTTGGGTGTGTTTAAGTGACTTTTACTTGCCCAAAAAGTGCAAAAAAGGGCCAAACCAAAACTTCAAAACAGCATAAAAATGTGTTCTAGATCACTAGATTATTGCATGTAATCCACATATAGAACTTGAAGGAAATATTGAAAATAAAGATTGATTTTACACCATTAACATGCCCATGTGTTTGCAAATTGAAAGATCAAGGCTTAAAGGACAAGAGCTTGCAAGTGAAAAAGATTTAGTTGCCTTAAACCATCACCATTTGCCCATATGTGTTTTGCAATAAGATAAATGCTTGGAAAGTGAAACTTGCAAAATAAGAAACTTAAAGCATGAGAATAAATCTATGCCTCCATGGGCTTAAGTTAATATTTAGTTGTGTGAGATCTACTTCTAGATGATTTTAACCATGATCATAAACATATCAAAAATACACAACTAAACTAGCCATACTATATCGTGGGTTGGCTTTCCAACTTCTCATCCAAGGTGTAGGCAATAAAGAAAATAAGCATTGAAATAAAATACAAGAGCTACAAACCACTCACAATGGCACAAGGTGGAGGCAAGCCTTCCTATTTTGTGCCAAAGGGGATTGGAAATGAAATAGCTAAATTAACACTAAAGCAATCATAGCCACACAACCTTGTCTTAATGACAAGTGGGGCAAAAGAATGAAAAAACGCAGAAAATTAGATATACACCCTAGCCTTACAATTTTGGGGGGTGGCTTTGTCAATCTCTCACCCAAGGAGTAGGCACTAACAAACTTTACAATAACAGAAAACTTATTACAAGAATACAAGCCTCAAGGGACTCCCAAGGGCTTGCTACAATGCTAGAATGAAAGAGGAATGGTTGGGTGTTGTTACCCAATCAAAGGAGAAGTTTTTGGTGTGTTTTGTGACTGAAAATGGGCAGCATATCCCCTTGACCTGGTAAGAACCTGCAAAAACCAGCTAGCTATTGTTTGCTGGAAATGCTGCAAAACACACAAGCAAGTTAAGAAAAATTTTGTTTTTCAACAGAAATTTCCTACATACAAATTTCAGAAAATAGTATTGATTTTATTTGACCTATCTAAGATTGTTAGCAAACCAAATCTGATATGAAATGAACAGAAAATAAGAAGGGGAAAAGCTATGAAGTCTAAATGAGCTATGAAGAGAGACTCTTGCTCGAGGCTATCCCAACAAAACCCTTGAAGCAAACCTGCAACTTGTGAACCAATGTGAGATGAGAGCAAATAGAAGGCAAGATAAACAAGTAATACAAACTAATTTGCACTACTTACTATCCTACTCAAGTAGATCTACAACTACACTATTGCATGATCTATCCAAACAAACTAATTTGCTTTAGATATTTACCCTAGATCTTAAATAAGAAAATACAAGGAACAAGATCACCTCATGTGCATGCAAGTAGCAAGACTAATCTTTGTTACTTCAAAATCCTCCAAAGCCTTTCTATTAATCCAAGGGAGAGATTGCAGCAACTAATTACTCCAAACCTCTCAAGAGCAAAATGGAGTGAGAGCAAGATGGACAAATGAGAGAGAGAGAGATGGGGCAAGAATTGGGTAGCATAACAATAGCTCAAGATATGGTGAGAAATGAGTGAGGGAGGGCTTCTATTTATACTTGGGAAGGCAAAGCTACCCCTCTTGGATGAGTTACAAGTGTCACACATCAAGGAAAAGTCACTTTTAGGGTTTTGGTAAGTTAGGGTTTTGGCATGGATGTATGAAGTGGCAATGAGTTGGAGTGAGTTGGCAAGGCTTTGACAAGTCAAATGATGAGTTGTAGGGTCTAAGGAGGCACACCAAGGGATAGAATAAGTCTCCCATTAATTTTTTTATTTATTTTTTACGTTTTGGAGACTTTCTAGAAGGGGGGCACATCTCTCTAGGGAAAGTGACGTTTTTGCTTAATGGCTAGGTGAGGGGGTGATGTGAGGGTTGGAAAAGGTTAGGAATAGTCTTTCTCACCATTCTCCATCTTTACTTTACCCCATTTGCTCAAAAATTACAAAAATGACATTTTTCCTATGTCATGACTTAGCAATTAAAATTGTTGTTTTGACTGACTGAGACTCCTGGTGGACAAACACCTAGCAAAAGTTGTCTGACTGAGTTGAAACTTGGTCCAAGCATGTAAGGGGTCTCATTCCATTTCATTTGAGCACAAATACCCCTAGCAAAAGCCCAAGGACCTAGTTTTTACAATATTTGCTAAAAAATAATTAAAATTTAATTAATTAAATTACCCAACCTTGGGCAATTTTAATTAATTAAAAATAAACCTATCTAGACTCGACAGAATTCCGTGAAACTTTCTGAGATGTCATACATGATCATTTACATCATTCTTAAACACAAGCTACCAAAGGATAAATCCATTAGAACGTCTTTCACCACTTTGGAGGAATTATTTGTGGGAGTGAAAAACTCAAGGGAGATTAATAACGCTGAAAAGCCCAATTAATAACCTGAGGATAAAAAACACTCAGTGAAAGGAACTCTCCTAATGAAGAAATCCTAAGGTAACTGACAAAATCCCAATTACAAAAATACGTGTTGAAGGCAAAAATTGCCCAGTAGAGCCAAATAATCTTCGACATGTTTGCATCTGTTGATGCATATCTTCATGGTACATGGAGTTGACCCCCTAGTTGAATAGGCGGTCAACACATGCTAATTTCTACTTTCTCCATGCGAGGTCCTATAGGTCCGAGTTCATTACCAAACACATATGACATGAGGGTCCCAGTTTTAACTTTTAGTGTTAAAAATTCAAGTTAATGAAAGTAAAATATAAGGTAAATGTCAACATGAATTTAATACCAAAAGTTAGATACAATCTCAAAGGAAAAAAGTTTACTTGGTAGAATTCAATGTTGATTTTTCCCTAGTCAATTATTTCAAAAATTCAGTGGGTTTTCCAGGGGCTAATGGTCAAACCAGGTCCAGGCTGAACTGACCCATTTTAGGGGTCACACTGGGTAGAACTGGCAGTTATGGATCAACCCAGTAAAGTCAAATAATTAAGCTCAAGTTTATCAACTTAAACTTTAATTCTAATTATATAAGCAGCTAATGGTCTTCTTTGTCACTCTCATTCTAATAGGATAATAGTGCAGAATGGTGATTTGTAGCTTTCATGTATATAGACCTGGAAAGCCATTTTATAGAAGTCAAAGGAATGACCACACCTGAAAACACTCTCCTTATGCATTTTATAACAGTGTAGGTGGGCATGGCTTACGAATTTAGCAAACAATGGCAAGATATAACTTCCACTAAGAAGGGAAAAAAATTTCTTTGGAAAAAATCAGGGACCATTGTAAGTTGTACCTTGCGGACATCCTTTGACTCACAAATCAGCTCTAGTTCCCTTTCAAGCTCTGGTACTACAAGCATTGTTCTCCACCCTGTTCCAAATACAGACTGTTAAATAAAACCCCAATATATGTGAAACATAGAGTTTTTACTTGAAACATTCAATGAACAGTCTATTTTTATGATGTTTCATATAACAGCCTAAATACCTTCTAACTTCATGCAAGCCTCTTTGGATGTAACTCATGGGGAAAGAAAATTCCTTTAATATAAACCTACATATCTCCGGAGCAATTTTAAACAGAGAATGCAGACATCTGGCAAGCACCATCATAGCAATAATGTAATTCAGCACAGAATTGTAAACTAAAAGTGATAGATCAGGAAAGGTAAAAGAATATACCAAGCTGCTTCTTGCTACGCAATATATCTCCATAAATATGGTCTCCAACATAGAGGACCTGACACATTTACAGCAGATGAAAAAGCAATGCATTACGGTACCCATAAAATCTTGATAAGATGTTAATACAAGATTCTGCCAGGCCAATCTAATTTTATTGGTGTAAAAAATGTAATGCAGAAGTCTCAATATTGACAACTGCACTCACTTGAGAACTTGCTTCGATTGAAAGAAGTTGATGAAGGTGACCAACGTTCCCCCCCTAAGCACATACCTATTGGAAATCAGTAAGGTGAATTTACAAATATTCTCAGAATTAGCCTACAAGCAACCCCTGTATTTAACCAAATATTAATGCAGTCAATGGGAATAGTTACTTAATTACTTATAGAAGATAATAACTGATCAACCAGGGAAAACATTTGGCCATTTATTAAAGTGCCATGACTATTCAACCCTTTTGAAAAAGACAAAGAGAATTCAGAGTAAGATAGTTCTTGGAAGTTGGAACTTAAATTTAATTGTGCTGAAACCAAATTAGACAATTCCATTTTTTAGCTACTTTTATTTAGGATCACAACTGATTCAATCTTGTGACTCAACAAACACCTGTCTCATCAAATCAAATATGATGCATCGTATACATAGCACCCATTACTTGCACCACTACTGTCTCTCCTGGTTCTTGCATTCTACCCTCTTCAACACTGTTAGCATGCTTGGTTTGTTTGATTTAGGCTTTCGCTACTTTTAGTATTTTCCATATTTGTTTTTGGATTTCAAGCATGCATTAAGAATTTGGAATATTGGCGTTTTGAGCAGAAACTCTGCTCATCTTCAGGGAATAAGAAAAATGTTGCTTTGAATAATATGATTCGGTCCAGAGTGTATTAATAGATGAGAGGGGGGACATTTTTTTTAGTTACTTGGAAGGTAGTAAGAGTTCTCTTGGTTTGTTATGTCCCTGAATAAGAGGAAACCTGTAAAGAGAAAATTAGGCTTGTGCATCCTTGATGTGCCAAATCATGGACTAAATTTAAATGAAAAGAAAAATAGGTCGATCTATACATAGATATGTAATCTGACATCATCTACATAGTGCCTGTTACCGCCCAAACTAGCAGCCTTTGGGGGATTGCTAGTGGGGATAGCACGATATGGGAAATGTAATGTCCCCCACCTCTTGATAAAGAGGTGTGGGAAGACTTAGTGGTCTAGGCATCCCCACTAGACCATAGTCTCACACAAAGGGGAAAAGTCAACCAAACTAATGTTATATTTTTCAGATGACTTAAGGAAAAGGTGAAAAGGGTTAAAAACGTAATTCAATGAAGGAATAGAGAGCTAGAGGTTGAGTTATGAGTTGACCCTAGGGGTTAACTTAACTCAACAGAGAAACAGAAAAAGGTATAAAGAGAAGGCTAGGGCGCACCTCTCATTTCATCTTGGATATTTGGTATTTGCTTGTTGATGCTCTTGAGCATACAGTTTTGAGGGTTTTGATATTACAAACCCTAGAGAACAACTCAGTGGTGAAAGATTCCATTCACCTTGTTCCAAGCTTGGTCTCGGGGATGAAATACTCCACCCACACCATTCTACACCCATCATCTATTCAGGAGGATTAGCAGGGTTGTATCAGTTAGGGTTTTCCAGCAAGGGTGCACCATTTGTGGAAGAACAGTTTGATCCAGCCTATTGAAGAAGCTTTGGGATGATTCAGCATTAGGGTTTTACTCAGTGTTACAAAAATCGTTTCGGCGAAAAAATCGTCGGGGTCCAGAAAACATCGTTTCGTAAAAATCAGCAAAACATCGACAATATATCGGCAAACTTAAAAAAATACAAAAATACTCTTTTTTTTTTAATTTTTGAAACATTTAAAGCAACAATAGCATCAAATAGACAGATTGCCACATGAATATGGAAAGAAAACTGATATATAAGATGTCTAGTGATACATCACACATAAAAAATGAATCATGTCCTGATTCCTGAGTCATCAAAAAATATAATAAATGTATCTCATGATCGTCATCGTGACTTATGAGTCATCTACAATGAAATCAAGTAAATAAACTATGGATTCCCTCTACCCTTTTTACGGGCAAAGGTAATCATTGTAGAAATTGCTTTTCCTCTAGCAGTAGGAGTAGGTGCCCTTGAGGCATGTGCGCCTCGTACTGGAGTCAAACGTCCTCTAGAAGAAGTAGAAGACCCTCAAGACAGATGTCCCCTAGAAGAAGGTACTGGTAGAGGAGGTAGACTGTTAGTGCTACCACTGGGCCTATCTCCCTCTGACTGTGACTCTCGCTTTGCTGGTGCCACACTTGCAGACTCGGCGAGAAACTGAATATCCTCTGAAACATCCTGATCCAAGTCCTCAGAGATACCATGATCATCACCACTATCCTCTAGCCAATCAAGGGCGGTCTCAATAACAAGTTCCTCAACCTCCACCCTCCATGCAGCAGTGGTGTCAATCCCATCCAATGAAATGCCCTTCACATCAATTTTTATCTCAAGTTGCTTCACCCACAACGTGAGATTGTAGTAGACGTAGACCAAATCATTAAGGCGTGAAGTATCCAACCTGTAAGAGGATCATAAATTAATTTATTAGAATGTAAGGGAGCATAAAATTTAAATGACAAGTTAATAATTTATAATTTTATAATGAATTTGAAATTTCATTTGAAATTCTCTAACCTGTTGCGCTTTTTGGTGTGCATTTTTTCAAATACACTCCAGTTGCGCTCACAACAAGAAGAGCTACATGTCTGGCTAAGCACCTAAATTTCCATCTTCTGTAGAATACGTGTGGTTGCACCATAGTTCTCCCACCAAGTATCTACAACGAATTAGACAAAGTTGAAACATAAGAGAAGACAAATTGAAATTTGAAAAATGAAATTTGAAACTTAAAAGTTAAAAGTTAAAACAAGGTGAAACTTACTTGGCATTATGTTCTTCCTGTCATTTATGGCCATCTCAAACCCAAAAAAGCCAATGGACCTCTTATAAAGTTCCAACTGTTGGGAAAGCTCTAATCAGTCAGTTGCACTTGGCACCATCCTCTGGACACACTCAAAGAAGCAAGGCATAACCTCTGGAGAATGCAGGGTTGAGGTATAACCCTGCAGCATGAATGGGGCGATGGAGTGTGTGGTTCCATCGGTCATCAATCACCATCCATATCATTTCTTTTCTCTCATGCCCTTGATCCCCCTTGTCCACATAATAAGCACGAATGGACTCTTTGGCCCTATCCATGGCCTCATATAGGTAGCCCATTGTGGGCTTGCCCCCATCGACTAAGCAAAGAACCTTTACCAAAGGTTCACTGATGGTGCACACCTCATTCACCGCATCCCAAAAGCTCTCCCGGTATGCAACTAGCCTCATAATGGCTTGCCCCTCTAGTTTACTGCTAAATGATAAAGCACGCCACTCAAGTGAAAGGAACATTGTCTGCAATTCCCACCTAGAATTCAAAAGAGACTGAAGAGAAATAAAACTAGTGGCAAAGCATGTGATGGCAGGATGCACCAACTCTTTGTCACCTGTGAATTGTCTCATCATGCTAAGTACAGAAGCATGATTGTATATGAATTTTGTGATGTTTCTCGCTGAATCAATGGTCTCCTTGATCCAATCAAGCTTTCCCATATCCTCTAACATCAAGTCAAGGCAATGAGCGGCACAAGGAGTCCAAAACAGTGTAGGATACCTGGACATAAGCATCCTACCAGCAGCCACATAATTTGCAGCATTCTCTGTTATTATTTTGGGACCTCTCCATAGTGATCAATCTATTTTGCAAAGAGTTGATTTGATTGGTATGGTTCACTTCCATTTTCTTAATTAACTAAGTCAATTCTTTAATATCATTACTTGATGATCCTTGACCCTCGCCCTTCTTCTTCTTTTCATCATTTGTCTTTGAAGAAGAACCTCTATTGAAACCAGGAATGTTGGACTTCCTAGCCTCAAGCATATTCTACTCAATTCTCATAGTTGTAGATTGTGTTGCTTCCAAAGTTTGAGGATCCTTATCCCTTAAGGCATATCTCATTTGTCCTTCAAATGCCTCAATATAATAAATCAGGATTGCAAGATCTGAAGGCTTGACATCATTATGAAGGCTTTTTACCACATGATTAAACTTAGTGTTAAATTCTAACACTGTTTCATTTTCTTTCTTATGGCTAGTGGTAAGGGCATCAAGTTGAAACCTATGTTCCTTTTGATCACCCCATCTCTTCTTAAATTCATCAATAATTGAGTTAAGGGTGTTGAACTTATTTGCAGAAAAATCTGAGAACCAATCAGCGGCATCTCCTTCTAAAGAAAAGGCAAACAAGGTCATCTTCACATCTTCTTTGTTGTGACCTCGACAATACTTATCCACACACATGTGAAAGCTTGAGATGTGAGAGTTGCCAGTTATAGCATTGTTCCCATGGAAAATAGGCAACTTGTCAATGGCTTTTTCGAAAACATCGTGAGGGGCACCTTGGATTGCTGCAAAGTTCAAAGGACTCAAAAAGGTACTCATTGTAGCGTTAGGATTATTAGTGGGATTATCAACAGTTGGTTGATTATTAGTTTGGAACAAGAATTCGATATCAGTGAGTGCTTCTTCCCCAAGACATTCAAGTAGTCTCCTAGTAGCAAGGCGGTTTAGTCTCCTCCTATAAACCTTTTCGGGTTCGAGAAAAGAATAAACCATTCCTTGTGAGGTGCTCCTAGTAGTATACTTGCTCGATTTTTTCAATGGAGTCACCACTTGGAAAGGAATCACACAAAGCTAACCAATACAAGCTCAAAGAATTTTAAGGCCTAAAAATTTTATTATTTAGTTCTTAAAGAATCAAGTTAAAGTCGTTTTGACCAAGGATAAATGACTTATCCCGGTAACGGCGCCAAAGATGTTGTCGTCCTTATACACACTTGCAAACGCGAGCTAAGTCTGGCTCACTTAGTGTGTCCTTGGAGGCACAATGCCTAGGTTCACAACCCACGCTATCACTTTTACTGGAACCTCTTCCGTCTAGGCTCACTCCTAGGGAAGCCAAGGGGGGTAGACCCTAGTTACTAGATAAGATTTAGCATTGAGTTCTACGACTTGATTTTAATTTCTTAAGGTTAGAGGGAGTCTATCCTATGATGCTAAGGCAGCAATGCAAGATGCAGGGGTTAGCATGTGAAGCAAGCCTTTCCCTAGGTCAACTAAGACTAGTGCCTAAGGTTGGGCAAGGGGTCAACTAAGACTAGTGCCTAAGGTTGGGCAAGGGGTCAACTAGATGTTAGAGTGTCTCGTTACAATATGATTACAAGTTACTTACAAAAGAATAATTAAATCCAATGAATACTAGGTATAAGTAAAAAGATACAATGATACAATATAGCAAGCTAACCACCTTTTAAATGTGTGTGCAAGATACAAGAAGATTAAAGCAATGGCATCATCAACACATTCACGACGACATTTTAGAAGATTTAGAGATCAAAGTACAAGTATTCCACAATGATCAAGATATCCAATTAACCACAAAGTATTATTAGATGATTAAGCCCCAAGGTTATTAAGTGATTAAGGGTTCTTAAGAATTAAAAGATTTTAATACCCTTATTAAAGTGTTTCACCAAAGCCTCCTCCCCCGATTTCCAAATGGTTGTTGGATGCTCAAGATAGTGAATCAACGAGGCCCACCCTAGTTGTCACAGTCAGCCCAAAGAATTGAGTTTTTACGGAAATGACACTCCTTTGTGCCGTGAGACCGTCCCCGGCCTATCACTGTTCGTTGCCCTCCTCAATCACCGTTTTAGATGGTGAAGATGGTGGTCTAAGGTACCCTATTAAGTCTATTAAGTTAATATATCAATTAGGTAGACTTTTAGGTGTATTTTAGAGTGTTTTGATGATTTTAAGGTGCCTTAAAAGTGTGATTTATTGCCAAGGCCGAAACTCACTTCAGCTTATTATGTGTGTTGCTTAAGCTTAGAAATAAAGAGCATTAACACATGTATAGCATTGAAGAAAAGATTGAAATAAGATTTAGTTCACTACCATGCACTAGATCACTAACATGTAAAGCTTACTATGAAAGAAAACTTAAACCAAGGGCAAGAACAACTTGCCAACAAGAAATAAAAGATTATCACACTTATCTTATTGTTTGTTAAGAGCATTAAGACCAAAGCATTAAGTGTGAAAGAAAAGGAGGATCTAAGCATATGCCTACATTATCAACTTATCCAATGAGCATTAACCTTAAGTGTGTTGGCAAATGGCCTTAAGATGTTAAAGCATGTAAAGCAAAACCATTCACTAAACTATTGAAGCATTAAGCATTCAAGGTGTTAGATTTAAGCATGTAAGAAAGAGATAGATCTAGATGTGGCTTAAGCATGCAAGAAATCTAAATAAGTTGATTATGCCCAATAGGCTTAAACTAAGGATTAGTATGTGTGAGATCTAGATCTAGAACATTTTAATCCAATAAAGCATAAAAGATCAACAACACATATTAAAACCCTAGCCTTACAATTTGGCGTATTCCTCTCCCAAAAGGTAGGCAATTATTAGACTTATTGAGCTTAGAAACAACTTGGAAAGGAGAGAGAAAGGTAGGTAAGAAAGGACAAGCTAAAGACAAAAGCAAGCAACTAAGCAAGACCAAACTCTAACCCCACGTCCTAGGTTTGGGAGATGACCAACATCCACCAAACCCCACATCCTAGTTCAAGAAGTGCTCAAAAACTCAAAACAAAGAAGATTTATACTTATCCTAAGCTACCCAAGGTTCACACGTGGGAGGAGGTCGTACCACTCCTTCTCTCCAACCAATGAGCCACTAAAATCAACAAGAAAAAAGTAGATCTATGCACAAGAAGCCCTAAAAATTGAAACAGAAGGTTGAGAAATAGCTACCAACTTGTAGGAGGGTCTTGGAGTGTTGTGTGGATGTTTTTGGGTAGCCAAACCCCCTCAACCAGATCTGAAACGTGCAAAAACCAGCAAGGTATACTTGCTGGAAATGATACACACAACAATACAAGAGAAGAAAAACTTTTTCTTTTTAGGGCAAAAATTTTTCTTAATGAAATTTGATGAAAAAATTATATTTTGGTGACCATTAAACTATGTTAAGCTAGCTAAAAATCTGTATGGAATGAGAGCATATAGAGAATGAGCAATAGATAGAGAAAGAGAAGAGTTTATGTGTGTCTCAAGGGAGGACTCTTCCTTGAGGCATTCCCAATGAAACCCTTGAAGCCAAACCTGCAAGATCTAATACAATGGCATGCATACAATAGATAATATGGATGATTAAGCTAATAAGATGAAATACTTGCACCCTATCTAGCTAATCAACATATATAGATCTACAAGACTACTCTTTGTTGGATCTATTCAAATAAAATACTTTACCTAAGATCTACCCATGCCATCATCATATCAAATCAAAACAAATTTACCTCATGTGTTGAAAGAACAAAAATACTTGTTGCTCCTTCAAAATTCCTCCAAAGCTTCTCCTTTATTATTACTCAAGAAAATGGATCTTGGAGAAATACTTGCTCCAAAACCCTAAGAGCCAAAGAATGGAAGATGGAACAAGAAGAGAGAGAGAGAGTGGAAAATCAAGTAGCATAACAATAGATCAAGATATGGTGAGTTGGGAGTGAGGAAAGGGATCTATTTATACTTGGAGAGGCAAACCTACCTCTCTTGGATCAATCCCAAGTGTCCACCACCAAGCATAAGATGAGATCCCAAGGCTAGGGCACACCATCTAGAGTTTAGATCATAGATCTAGGGTGTAGATGAGTGAGGGAGTGTTGGGATCAAGCAAAAGGTAGTGGAAGGCTATGGGATACGTGCCAAGGGAGTGGAGAGGAATAAATAATTTTTTTTAAAATTATTTTGGAGTTTTCCAAGTGGGGGGGGGGGGCGTAACTCTCCTAGGAGGCGCACCACTTAAGGGAAAGGGAAGGAGTGGAGTGGAGTGTAATAAGTGAGGGAAAAGGATGGGAGGTGAGTGAAGGGAGGACGTGGGCGTGGGGGGTGAGGGAAGGCACAGCAACCAAGGGAAGGGGACCTCACCACTTAAAACACAAGATGCCACGTCTCTCTCTTCAAGGGGGGCGTAACTTTCCCCTAGGGGCATCACTTTTTGAAGGAGGTGAGGGGTGAGGGGTGTGAAAAGGCTAGGAGGGGTTAGAAAGGGTAGGTTTAGGTTAGGAGTCATCTCTCTAACTTTATTCCATCTTCTATCATCCTTTTAACTCATTATTACAATTTTACAATTTTGCCATGATTGGACTTTAACAATTAATATTGTTGTTTTTGACTGACTGACACTCTGGGTGGACAAACCCATAGCAAAAGTTGTCCGACTGAGCTGAAACTTGGTCCATGGGTGTAGGGGGAGCTATTCCATTTCTTTTGAGCACAAATACCCCTATCAAAAGTCCAAGGACCTATTTTTTACATTTTTTGCTCAAAAATAATCAATTAATTAAATAATTAAACCTCCAAACTTACGGAAATTTAATTACAAATTAATTAATTAAAAAAACTATTCTAGACTTGATGGAATTCCACGAAACTTTCTAAGATGTTTTGCATGGTCATTTACAATGATTCCTACAATAGTTACCAAAAGATAAGCCCACTGGAACATCGTTCACCACTTTGGAGGAATTATTGCAAGTGTGAGGTAAAAACTCAAGGGAAATCAATAAGGCTGAAAAGCCCAATATATAACCTGAGGATAAAAAATCGTCGGTGAAAGGAACTCTCCCAGTGAACCGATCCCAAGGTAACTAACCTAGACATGATCCATGCAAACCTATTACATTATTGACCCACACAGGGGTGCAGAAATTCCAGTTACAAAAAGAAGTGTTGGGGCCAAAAATGCCCTGTAGAACCAAAATCTTTGACAAATGAGCATTTGATGATGCATCTCTTCATGGCACATGGAGTTGACCACCTATGTTGGAGAGGCGGTCAACACAACCTTCCAACAAAAGAGAGACAAGAGACTAGTGCCTTTAGGGTTTATGGAGTCAATTATATCAGCGCATTAAATTGGAGAGACAACAATGATTATACTTGTCTAAAAGATAACAAGGTGGAATCTTGAGAAGTAGTACCTTAAGTTCCAAAGCACCAAGCCTCAAAGAGAAGGTTCAACTAGGGTGTAGGCACTTCTAGGCCCTAGTGATTTCTCCTATCCTTAGACTCTTGAAAAATATTTAATGCAATAAAAACTAGACAAAGCTTCTAAAGTGCTATCACTTTCGGGCTCTAGAAGTTTGTCTAGACAGGATCTTCTCAAGCAAAACTAGCAAAATAAAGAGCAAGAAAGAAGCACCTTCTGTTTCTTACTCCTAGGATTTCAAGCAAGCAATTTCATAATCTTACATATGAACAAGTAAACATACCATAGACATTTATCATGAAATGAAAATTGCAGATTTACTTACTTCAACAAGAATAATCAAGCACAAAAACCCTAGATTTGCCAAAATTTCACCAAGAAATGATCCAAAATGCATCCAAAATAGCCTCCAAGCAAGTGTGCCTTGCTAATTTCAGCCAATAACCCCTTTAGTGCGAAAATTTCAGTCCTCCCTCTTGTGAGAGGTGAGTTGTGATGTAAAAATGAGAGCACTTTATGTTTATTTATACAAAAGTTTGACCTATTGCTTCAGAGTTGAGGAGGACCTATTGACTCAGAATATTGATTCAGCGAGAGCTCAGACTTAGTTTTCGAGGACACCATCTTCAGGGGTGACTGGTCCACTCGGAACAACTTCAGTTTCATAATTGTCGAGCAGACAAAGGGTTGGTGCAGGGGCTTCAGAGCATCAGAGATTGATAAGAAGGAGCAAGGCACCACAGAGGCTTGAGCCTTACTTGGCTATGGAGATGAGCAGATCAGGTTCAGGTGGAAGTCACTTGGTGAGAGGCCAAGTTGACGATCTTAGTGAGATGCCAAGATCCAGATACTCTTGGTGAGATGCCAAGAGGGAGATACTCTTGGTGAGATGCCAAGTGAGAGACTCTTGGTGAGATGCCAAGAGTAGTGACCATTGGCAAGATGCCAGGAGGTAGAAATCCTTAATGAGATTCCAAGGTTGAGATCTTTGGTGAGATGCCAAGGTCTAGGTGATCTTGGATAGGTGGAGATGCACTTCCATCTATAGATCACGGAGGTTGAGCAGATCTATGTCAAAGACCACTTTTGATGATCACGGTACAGCCATACTCACCGAGTATTTTCCAGTAGGCAACCATGTCCACTGCAAGGATGAGATTGGGGGTGAATGGCACTTTCCTCGGTAAGGAGTGTTGAGATTTGAGTACCTTGGAAAGTGGTCCCCTTGTGTTTGTGAGTCTCTAAACACAAAGGGGGAGACTATTACCCTTATTACTTTACTTTATGTTCTAATTTCACTTTGACTTAGGAGTTTAAGTCAAAAGTGAAATATGTCACTTAAGTTATTAAAGTGACATTTAATTCACTTTGTGGGTAAGTTAAAGGACATGAGGAAAACTAAGGAAAGTGGGTTTCCCAAGTGAGATTTTTGGATTAAATATCACCCATTGATTAGACATGGCTAGATTGGATCTATGCCAATGATCTTTTAGGGCTTGGCCAAAGAGAGGCTAAAGGAGGGAAAAGGTTAATGAAGAGGCTCATTCTTCACTTGAGAGATTTGAGAGGAGAGGAGGAGAAGGGAGAAGCTCTTGGGCGCATTTCTTGAGGAGGAGAGGGCGCATGAGGTCAAGGGTTGAGGAGGAGCCATAGCTTGGTACTGGCTTGCATGGAGAGTCTGCCATGGAGGTATGGTCTACAACTTGAGTAGGGGCGCATTCATCTTGTAGAGGGGCACACAAGCTTGTGAGGGGCGCACTTTGTGAGAGAGGCGCATCAAGCTTGAGGAGAAGGGTGCACCTTGTTGAGGAGACTCTTTCACCATGCTTAGGCGCACTCTAGAGAAGTAGAGGGCGGAAGGGTGAAGGAGGACGCACTACACTTGTGGAGTTTTGCTAGAGAAGGGGCGGACTTGAGCATAGTGTGCACCTAGCCTTGGAGGGAAGCATTCTTGAGAGGAGGGCGTGTTGACTACCTATTTGGACTAGGGGTCAATGTCATGTACCATGAAGCTATGTACCGTATGGTACAACATATTATGAATACTTATGGCTCAGCAGGGCAAATTTTCCCCCAACACCTCTTTCTATGTAATCAGAATGTCCACTCCCCTGCGTGGGATAATAATGTAATAAGTCAGCATGAGGCATTTTTTAGGTTAGTTGCCTAGGACTTTATCATTAGGGAAGTCCTTTCATAAACTGTTTTTTTTCCTCGGGTAATTAATCTGGCCTAACAGGCCATTTTAATTATCCTTGAGTTTTTCACTCACAATAATCCTCCAAAGTGGTGAAAGGCGTTCTAATGATCGAGCCCAAGGGGTGACTAAGGTTTAGGAATGTTGTAAATGACCATGCTAGACATTTCCTAGAGTCTTGCGGAATTTTGTTAAGTTTTGATAGTTTTTTTTAATTTATTAAAATTTTCCATTAATGGAAGATGACCTCCTACACCCTTGGACCAAGTTTTAGCTCAATTGGACAAGTTTTGTTAGGTCATTGTCCATGAGGAGTTAGAGTCCGTCAAAAGTCAAGATTTAATTGGCCAAGGTAAAAAGCCAAAAATTGTAAAAAGTGAATAAAGTCATGAGAGAGAGTGGGAAAATTTTCCTAACATTTTTTCTAAGTTGGAAAAGTGGTTTTCCACTTAAAAGACAGCCCCTTGCTAAGCCAACAACTTAAAGCGATCATTCCGTAGCTAAAAGTGTGCCCCCCTTGCTCATCAACTTGGCCAAAGTGAAAGGGGTGTCTAAACCCTAAGTGTGCCCCTCCTTGAGTCTAACTTCATGTTGGATGAAAGGAAAAGGTGTTTTCCCCTGTCCCCTCTCACCCCTCAAACCCTAATCATTACCAAAACCCTAAAAGTGCGCCCTCCTTGACTTTGTCTTCCTTCTCTTTGATGTGTGACACTTGGAGCTCATCCAAGAGCGGTCTTTCCTCTCTCCCAAGTATAAAAGAATGCCTACCCCTCCTCATTTCTACATCTATTCTCACAGCAACTCTATTATGCCAAAATCTCTCCCATCTCTCTCCCATCTCTCCCTCATTCTCTCCCATTTTCTCTCATGATTCTTGGTGCCATTGGGAAAATCATCTCTTTTGTAATCAAATAAAATCTTTGGAGGATTTCTTGTGTCTCTTGGAGCTCTTGTTTGTTGTGTATGAGGTAATATTTGTTGAGATTTGTGTACCTTGGGAAGTGGTCCCCTTGTGTTTGTGAGCTTCTAAACACATGTGAGAAGTACTATGTACTTTATGCCTTATACTTTACGTCTAATTTCTCTTTGACTTAGGAGATTTAAGTCAAAAGTGAAATTTGGTCATTTTAGCCTAAATGACTATTAATTCACTTTGTGGGTGAATTAGGAGACATAAAGTGAACTTAGGGAACTTAACCCAAAGTGGGTTTGAGAGTGAGATTGTTATGGGATGATTTCAACCTTTGATTGGAGATGAGATGGGATGATCTCATCAGTCCAAGTTTTAGGTTTCCTTATGGAGGTTCAAGAGGGGCGCAAAGGGCAAGGAGGAGCTCATTCATTCATTTGCTCACTTGGAGAGTTTGAGGAAGAGCATAAGGATGAGGTTGGAGGCTAGATTTGAGGAAATCTTGGGCGCCCCTATTCATGGAGGTAGCCAGGAGGCTTAGACCATCATTTATTTGTGAGATTTAATCTTGCTTGGAGGAGGGCGCACTTATAGCAAGGAGGACTTGCAGTGGTCAGATTGCTTTGAGGACCGTTTCAGTGGAGAGCTACATCACAGATTCAGAGTTGTGTGAAGGTTTCTCCATCAGATCTTCCAACAGCTAGGAAGCTTCATTTCAGTGGATTGGGCAACTTGTGAGGAGGGCGCATCTCTACCTCTTGGACTTGTGTTGCAGCTTGAGTCAAGTTGTTATTGTATCAAGGTCATTTGTTTCATGTACTTATTGTATTCCACCTTCTTTTTGTTGAAATATTGTAACTGCAAAGAGTATTCTAATTATTATTGATGTATTATTCATTAGATCAATCCCCTTTTGTGGATTGATCATGTCGGGTATTGTAAATGACCAAATCCCCTTTTGCGGATTGGTCAAACCCTAATTGTAATGGGCTAAATGAGAAGTCGGCCCCAGAATATATTAAAGTGGTTATAACCACCTAGAATGAGAAGTTGGCCCTCCCAGTGAAAAGACACCTCAGTTCAGCGCCTGCCAGATTGTATAAATAAGAGAGGCTAGCGCCTCATTTGTTCACTCACTCACTTGTTCATCATAGCGCAAGTTTGGAGCTACAGTTGGAGAAGAAGGAAGAGAGAGAGAGGTGCATACTTGGGAGAGGACTTTTTGTATTGTTTGGTTTATTCTCTTGGCATTGTATTGGCAATCTATATTAAGGAAGTTTTTGTTGGGTTTTTTTCCCCATGAGGGTTTCCCAGGATAAATGATGTGTCTCTTGTGATTGTGTATTTCTCAATGATCCTATCTATGCTATGGTTATCTAGTGAATTGAAAAGAAACCTAATAATAGCTTAAACCTTAACATGGTTGCAGAGCTAAGCTGAAGATAGCATCTTTCACAAGAAGAAGAAAAACGTCATTGTTGTCGTACATGAAAATTAGGGCTTTTATTGAAGAAGATTTTTGGCCTCAAAACCATCTAGAAAAGTGCGCACTAACCCAAGGAATTCTTTGGCACCTTTAGCGCACCTTTTCAGTGGGTAGATCTCCCAAAAAGTGAAACCCTAGTTTTCACCGGTACCAGAAAACCAGAAGTACCAGAACTTATGGTACTTTTGGTTTTCTGGTACCAGTGAAAACTAGGGTTTCACTTTCCGGGAGATCTACCATAAAACCAGAAGTACCAGAACTTCTGGTACCAGTCCAAAAATCCGTTGGTCAAGTTTGAGGGGGTAAAATTTGGATTTTCAGAAATCTGACTGCACCAGTTTACTCGCCTCAGCTCAGTGCATCTATCCCCTGGATCAGAATTTCAAAATTTGAAGTTTGAAAAATTAGGGTTTCCTCATAAAACCCTAAGTTGCAGTTGCAGTTGCAGTATTAGTTGAAGTATCAACCGTAGTACCAGTTGAAGTCACCCTTGAAGTTTTTAAGAGTTGGTAATTATTATCGTTGCTACCAGATGGTGCCACTACCTGCAAATGTTATCTGAAGTATGTACCCACATATGTTTAGATTGTTAAGCTTTAAAGGGTATTTGCAAGAGAAGGGATCTCTTGCCATAGATCCAGAAGGATCTCAAGATCCAACACATTCAGAGGAATAATGCAACCCAGGTTTGATTATTCTAAATATACATCTATTTGTTATGACATTATTTTGATCTAGGTTGCATGTTGAAGCTATGACCATCATACTAACCTTTGATCAAAATCTAAGTCAAAGTATTAGATTGATTAAATTTAAGATCATAGAGTTTATTATCTAACCCAACCTTCTGTCAAAATAGCATATTGTCCTAGTACAAAAGACAGGTTGAAGAAAGCACATGTCATCTTGAGTGAAGGAGACTTGGAAGAAAAGCAACACTCTCATTCTTGAGGACAAGACACCACGTTCTAGGTTTGATTAATTAAGTTGATAAGATTCAAAGTTACACATGACAAGTTGATAACTACCCATTTATAAGTAAACACTATAGTTGAGATAGCAGTCTTTGAAGAGTATTATACTTGGTAGCACGTGGGCATATTGAGATAAATGCTTAATGTAATAGATACAACTAACATCTCCTCTAGGAGAAACTTCTTGTGTTGATTCGAGGTTACCATGGAGGAATGTTTGATCACAACACTAGAAGAGTGTTGACCTCATTTCGTATTGTATTTCTTACTTTTGATCTTTGCTTCAGACAGGTCACAAGTCATAGCTCTAAAGGAGCTACTGTGATGATTATTCGTGTCTTTGTTTTATCTACTATTATCAAAAGAGTATTATTCTTGCTTGTTGTTTGTTGACCTTGTTCAGGTCACAGGTGATGGATAACCTTGAGGAACCTATAGTGAAGGTTGCAGAAGGCAACATATTAGATGAGATATGAAGCAGACTATGTACTTGACCATATGCATTCATGTACCAAAGAAGATGAAGAAGAAGCTATCTTTTGAGATTAAGAGTATCTCATATGATGATTGATTGTAAGGAGCAGAAGGCTCCAAAGATGACTGAACATTAGAACAAGAACTCATAGCAGAATTGTTCAAAGGTTAATGAAGCCACCTTGACCGGAAGCAGAAATCGTTTGAAGCCTGACTCAGTCTTTCATATTTAGACTTGGTATTCAACACCAAGTATACCCTGTAAAGAGATGATGAAGTCCTTGTAGACTCAGAAGAAATCAAGGATAAGCTTGATCTCAGAAAGGATCAGATGGAGAGACAATTTCCAGAATTGGGAGACAGATGACATGAGAAGACTAGATCGTAACTTCAGAGACTTCTAGAAGATATTAAATCTCATGGAAGATTCCCTTGTTTCAGTGACAAAGAAGGAAGTCAATCAGAAAGACTAGGATATGGATTCTTCCGTGAGACTAGAAGAGAAGTCGGTATTGACTTCCAAGATTGATCTATACAGATCAAACATGTTGCAGATGTACAAAGCTTGATGTGTGTCTAAGAGGATTCTCCCAGCAAGAGGGAGAAGACTATGACGAGACACTTACTCCATTTATTGAAGAAATAGTTCCAGTATTTATGAAGACAACCAGAACAACCATGATTCATATATAGTATGAGATGTAGGGGGAGCAATTCCCATATTTAAAATCAAGTGGCAGTTGTTGCATTACATTAGTTGGGTCATGGAGACATGACTACAATGAAAAATAAAGTTACCTCCATGAAAGAAGAAGAGCTAGCTTTAGTATCAGTTATTGAGCCACTCTCAGTTTCAGATGAAACTGTTGCCGTGATAGAATAAGAGGAGTTACTCTCAGATTTTAGCAGCCATAGTGAGAATGAAGTAGTCATTCTCAGCCTCAGAGCAGTTGCAGGTGCAAAGTCCCAGATTCCAGAAGGAACAGTTGCAGAGAGAGTAGAGGACATACTCCCAGACAGTGAAACAAATAGTGCCTTGCAGAAAGCACATAGAGTTAGCACATGTTTGTGCAAATTGAGTTGCAGCTGAGCAAGTGTACCAGATTGGTACAATGTAACGTGAAAATTTGGTTTGAAGATTGAAGATAGAAAGACTCAGGTCTGCAGGTTGAAGGAAGCTTTGTACGTATTGAAGCAAGCTCCTAGAGCTTGATTTACAGTTTCCTGAAGAGCTTGGGAGTTACCAAAGGGTAAAGTTGATTCTAACCTTTAACTCAAGGTTATGAATGATGAGCCAGGGATGTTACTACTATATGTAGGTGATGTATTCTTGACAAAATCTCATCACAGATTGCAGAGGAAGCTCGCTACAGAGTTTGACGGAAGATCTAAATCCATTATCTCTTAGGTCTTGAAATTTGGCAGAGCACAGAGAAGATCTTCCTTAAGCAAAGGAAGTATGCAGTTAAAATGAAGAGGTTTGACATGTTGAAATGTAAATCCATGAACACACCCATGGAAACGAAGTTCAAGCTCCTGCTAGATACCTCGTCAAAATTGGTTGATGCTACCCTGACCAGACAAATTATTGGTTCAGTGATGTATCTGACGAATACTAGGCTAGATACATGTTTTGCCTTGAGTTAGTATCTGGTAGAAACTAGACGTGTTCACATTGTTGCTGCAAAACATATGATGAGATACCTTAAGGGTACATTGGATTTTGGTCTCTATTATACTAAAGATCATGACTTCAAACTAAGTGGCTACACCGATTCATATTGAGTTGGAAGTGTTTCTGATAGAAAGAGCACTTCAAGATGTTGTTTCAGTCTGGGGTCATCCATGACTTCATGGCATAGTAGGGAGCAATTCAGCATTGCTCCGAGCACGGCAGAAGCGGAATACAATGTTGCATGTTCCGCCAGTTGTGAAGCCATATGGCTTCAGATGTTGTTGACAGATCTATTTGATCTGGAGATGGAAGCCACCATGATCCTATGTGATAACCAGAAATGTATAAAAATGATGGAGAACCATGTGTTCCATGATGAGTCGAAGCACATAGAGATCCGGTATCACTTCACCCATGATATGATGCAGAGAGGAGCTATAAAACTCCAATATGTTGAAACAAATGAACAAGTTGTAGATGTGTTAACCAATCCTCTGTCTCGTGTAAAGTTTCAGCACTATCGAGACAAGATTGGTATAGTCTGAAAGGACCTCCCTCGAAACGGGGGGTAGTGCCGATGACACTATGGTATCATGATCAGTAGTGATAGCTTCGTTAGGATTCTTATCATCCTAGGGAATCTTATGATTCCTAGGTAGATCCCGAAGGTCCGATAAGGACAGTCTGTCAGAGTACCACGTGGTAGCTCCATTAGGATTTTATATCCTAGGGAATCTTATGATTCCTGGGCAACTCCTTAGGGACTGTCAGAGTACCACAAAATGATGATGTGTCAGCTTAATTGTTGTGATGATATACCATCTTAATTGTTGTGATGATGTACCATCTTAATTGTTGTGATGGTGTGCCAGCTTAATTGTTGTGATGCCATCCTCGTGCTAATGACATGCCAACCTCATGTTGTGATGATGTGCCAGCCTCGTGCTATAATGATGTGACCAGCCTCGTGTTGTGATGATGTGTCAGCCTTGTGTTGTGATGATGTGTCAACCTCTTGCTGTGATGCCAGCTTCGTGCTGATGATATTGTGTAGCCACCTTCGTGTTGTGATGCCAGCTCGTGCTGAAGACTCTCAGCCTAGTGTTGATGTTGATGATAATCCAGCCTTCGTGATGTGATGTTGTTGTTGTTGATGATGCTCCAACCTTTGTGTTGTGATATTGTTGTTTTTGATGTTGTATCAGCCTTGTGTTGTTATTGATGATGATGATGTATTAATATTATACTAATCCATTTTGATGCAGTTGATGATGATGATGCCACTTCAGCTTCTTGCTGAAGTTGATGATGATGATGTCACTTCAGCTTCTTGCTGAAGATGATTATGATGATGATGATGTTATTTCATCTTTCATGCCGAAGATGATGATGTTACCTTAGCCTCATGTTGATGAGGATGATGATGTCATTCCATCTCCATGCTGTGAATGATGATGATGAGAAAAACTTCCGATGATTTATAGATATGCCAGTCAGTGTTCCAAGATGTTGTTGATGATGTTTCCTTCTCTCTCGCCTGATGTTGTTGTAGAATACCCTTCTTGTTAAGGGGGAGTGTTGAAATATTGTAACTACAAAAAGTATTCTAATTATTATTGATGTATTATTCATTAGATCAATCCCCTTTTGTGGATTGATCATGTCGGGTATTGTAAATGACCAAATCCCCTTTTGCGGATTGGTCAAACCTTAATTGTAATGGACTAAATGAGAAGCCAGCCCCAGAATATATTAAAGTGGTTATAACCACCCAGAATGAGAAGTCGACCCTGCCAGTGAAAAGACACCTCAGTTCAGCGCCTGCCAGATTGTATAAAAAAGAGAGGCTAGCACCTCATTTGTTCACTCACTCACTCGTTCATCAGAGCGCAGTTTGGAGCTGCAGTTGGAGAAGAAGGAAGAGAGAGAGAGAGGTGCATACTTGGGAGAGGACTTTCTGTATTGTTTGGTTTATTCTCTTGGCATTGTATTGGCTATCTATATTAAGGAAGTTTTTGCTGGGTTTTCTCCCCCATGAGGGTTTCCCAGGATAAATGATGTGTCT
>ML811749.1:64731-80809 GCA_009831015.1 Picea engelmannii
GGCAACACTAGGTAAATGTAAATACAACTTAGGCTTGTTAAGGTAAATAAGGTTAAAAATTATTTAAGTCAATAAGTGTTATCATTGTTGTTACCTTCTAAAGATGGGGGACTCGTTTTCGATTTTCGTGGGTTTGCCTTTCTTAGGGACTACCCCCCTTGGCTTCACTAGGAGTTGGCCTAGAAGGAGAAGTTGAGAGTAGAGGTGAAAATATCTCAACTTGAAACTTGCCCCCAAGGTTGCACCCAGTGGATTAAGATTTCTCCACGCTAACCTGAGGTGCAAATTAGGAGGCAACACTAGGTAAATGTAAATACAACTTAGGCTTGTTAAGGTAAATAAGGTTAAAAATTATTTAAGTCAATAAGTGTTATCATTGTTGTTACCTTCTAAAGATGGGGGACTCGTTTTCGATTTTCGTGGGTTTGCCTTTCTCACCAAGCATAGCAGATTTCAGTGGCAATTAAAGGTTGTGGAGAGTATTGATGGCTTGATATGAGAGGGTAATCTTCCTGAATGTTGACTTCAATGCACTGTAACAATCCGGTGGCCGAATGGTTGGTCTTGGGATGCCTAGGGGACTTCTGATATACTCAAAGGCACATGGAAGTGAAACTCCTTGTTCAAGTGTTGTCTAATGCAATACTACTCAAGTGGGTACCAATAGGGGGTTACAAGGACTTCCAACAGGGCGAGACAAATCTCAAGGCAGCACTCTGAATTCTCAAGTATCCCTGTGTGTATTGATCCCAAACCGCAGTTTTAAATGCTCAATGACAGCTCCCTGCTGTTATTTATAGATATCGGGTGCGATTACTAAGGGTCTTGCCCAGAATCATGACATCATTCATCATTTCTTGAATTTAAACATGAAGTGCTCCAAATAAAATAAAAAAAGATTCACATCAATGTACTATTAGTGACCATTCAAACATGTATCTTTGACCAACAAATCACGCAGCGTGTATTCCCTTTTTAACGATGAAGTTTTGTATGATAAACCATTAATCCAAGGCACAACTATTGCAAAGCTCAATAAAAATGTTCCAATGAACTAATTGCAACCATCATAAATCATAAAGCCTTCAAGGTAAAGTTTGGTTTATCATGCTTATATTAAAATCAAAATTTTTTAATGAACAAAGCTTGAAGTGTAATATTAATGTGGATCTCACCAAATACCAAGGTTACTTTTCAAAGAGAGAGGGGGCTTGCAATCATTAACCACATCAGTTGGCATAAAAATATAATGTTTAAAAGTATCGAACCACATTTGCATTATTCCCAGTTTGTGAGAGTAAGCCAATAATAATCGATGTCAACACATGAGATTTTCCAAAGGTGATTCGTTAAGTGGAACGTGACGTATCATTCATTACTTGAATTTCTTAAATGAAGCATTAAACTCACATATGTCAAAATGTTAAATATTACCAAGTGATTTTGAGCCAGAAAAAGAAATACGAGCACGGATCAATTTACTTAGCAGTGGTGAGTTAGAACAACATTAATGCGGATCTGAGGTATGAACGATATGGTTAACGCAGAGAAATGTTACTTATCACTTGGTTTTAATGCCAAGCCCGATATAAAAAAAAAAAAAAAAATGGAAACGCGTGGAGATACACCAACAAATAAAGAAATGCATTGAAAAAACTTCACTTAGGATTTTGGCCAGGAACCCAAATCGCATTGTCTAAACGTTATCTGATCATGAGCAACCAAGACGTGGAGCGTGTGTGATATGACAATCGACTACCAGGTCCATTCCACACGCTTTACACTCTGTGGACTGTGGTAATGGATACGGATATGAGACCTATAATCGTGATATTGGAAAAGGACATCGGATCTCGAGACAGTGCCATAATTTCGAAGGGTATTACAGTCGTAGGATGCTTTGGCAATAATCTGATTTCCCGAATGATTTAGATTGAGAACGGCACGCAATGATCGGCTAATGGAAGGGGTACCTTGGATCGAAATGAAATTATGACTGCCCCAAAAGACACCAAGGAGTGAAATGAAACCCTTACCTTTGCTCCTTGACCTAACAGTGAGCTTTGTAAAGAGTTAAGGGCGGAGAGATGATCGGTATTGACTCGTTCGTATCTCAAATCGATCTTTCGCATTACCACTATCATAGGTGAAAAAAATAAAATTAACAGTGGGTTTTTAAAGTGAGCATGTATGTGTATATCCGGATTCATTCTTTTGACCAGTATCACCACATAGATAGATTACTGGTCAATATCGATGAAAGAAACTCTAGTTGTGACTCATAATCTTACGCACAATTCAGATTTGCAGCTTGAGGGAATGAAATCGGCCCACAATGAAAACAATCCCTTCAAATGCTACCACAGAAATGAGTAATCTTACAAACCCTGGCTCACTGGTTATTTAATGAAAAATATGTAATCGACCAGCAAAAATTATTGGTGAAAATTAATTAGGGTCAGATATTAATAAAATAGAGCACACAAATGGATCTAAATCCCTGTCGGTGCGAACCCGCCCGTAAATCCGGATCGGACAGCAGATCGATTAAATTAAATGGTGACAATCACATAATAGCTTTGGCGTAGCCAGATTAGCGTACTAACCCTTGAAATAGCAGGTTGTAGATTAAAAAAATGAAATTCGACCAGCATACAAACCCTTGAAAATTTTTTATTGGAAAATATAAAGAGGGTTTGAACGGAAAAAACTTGAAAGTGCTTTGGGTGATGGAGTATTTTACCTTGGTGAAAGGTTTCATTTCTCAAAATATCCTCGGAGATCCTTATACCAAATTTAAATAAAAATTTCAAAAGTTGCAAAAAAAAATTAATTAAACCTTATAGCCAAAAAGAATTTAATTAAATCTTATATGCAAAAAAACCTAAGTTTTAAACTAGCCTTTTAAGAATATAAAAACTAAAAAAAGAAAATGAAGAAGAAGATAGGTTGTGAACCATACCTTATTCAATCACCATTTTTTTGCAACCCTTGCTCAATTAAGAAAATGATCATGATCTTACCTTCGTTAAATATAAAAAATTTCCACCAAAAATGAAAGAGATCCACACCACAATGCGAACAATTCTTTTATTCTCCAATCCAAAATTCTCTTTACAAATGAGAGGTCTTCCCTTTTTATAGATGAAGGGGAAGCCTTAAACCATTTACAAAAACCATGGGTGAAAACAATACCATGAGCCAAATAATATTTAAATATACCTTACAATAAATAGTTATTTTCTCCCTTGATGTGGTCAAATAATAATAAATAGTTATTTTCTCTTTCTTTTTTTCCAACAGAAAATTACTTGTTATATTGATATATAATATGTTCTTTTAACAAAGTATACAAATCTTGCTCAATGTAGTTTTAGTCCAAAGAACATTCTCTAAAATCATATTCTACCCCTAACCCAACAGAACCAGAGAATCGACACAGATGAAAACCAGCACATAGGCTGCAAAAAGAGATTCGGAAAATAAACGAGTAGTTGCTCGCCCCCATAGGACCTCAAAGTGTTAAACAAAACACCGCACGCCCCCAAAGGACATCAAAGTGTTTTCCAAAAACACTGCACACCCCCAGTGAGGACCTCAAAGCTCTGGCCCAAACCTCTTTGTGCCAAGAAGAGAGGACCACAACGAAAGGAAAACAAAAACTACAGAAAAAAAAAAATGAAACCCCCACCACAACATGGACAACAACGCGCATTTGGTAATGGTGCACGCAAGGAGAGATAGAATAACACCATCGTGGATTTGTCGCAGAGCCCAATGGGGCCGCCTACCTTGTAGCCCCGCTCGCCTTGAAGAAAGCACTTCCCTGAGCCATGGATCCCCCGGAGCCATCGACCGCCTTGAAGCGCCTCTTGCCCTTGAAAAAGCTCACTCTGTCGACCGCCGCCCTTCTCGCCCTTGTCCTCACGCTCGCCCTTCTCGTCGCAGATCCCTCGTTCGTCCTTCTCGTTGCAGAGGCATGCTCGTTGCAGAGCCCCTCACGCCCTTGTAGATGCACTCGCCCCCTTCTCCCTGGAGATATTGGGATGCGGCTAGTGAAACCCTAGCCGCAGAGCCCAATGGTTCGCCCTCCTTCGATATCGCTCGCTCCACTCCTATGCAACAAGGTCAATCGCCATGAAATAATGTTTTTCATGATGCACCCCTTTTAGGAAAGGGTCAAAGTGGTCAAATAAGCTCAACACATTGCTTCATTAATGAAATAAATCACGAGCCAAGGTGAAATTTGCCTTCCGCTTAAGTTGAGATATTAAACATGTGCTCAAATAGGAAAAGAGGTGCTCCATGTGTCGAGTGGATCCAATAACACTCCAATGTACAATATTTACCTAGGATGATGAGTTTAACTCCTTACAAAATCACCAATTCACAGCTCCAAGTGACAATTTCCTAATAAACATAACATTTTAATTTAATTTAAACACTTGCCTAAGTTTTACCTAGAGAAACATCGTTAATAATTTTAAACAAGCCCACTCCTAACGAAAACCCATATTTCCTAAGTTGTTTAGGTGGACGATAGGGAATTAACGAGATTAGTGATGAGAGGGAAAGGGGGATATATTCATGTGACGATTTTCAAAGTCGTAGACATACATAGGTCAATTTAGTTTTTTTTTTATCTCTAGCTTTATTTTAGCTTAGGCATTCTTTTCATATATGCCTTCTAGATGGAACCTTTACTACTTCGGTTTGCACACGCTTCCCCTTTCTTTTCTTTGATTTTTTCTAACTCTTTATTTCTTTAGATATGCATTTTGCTCTGAGGACTTGAAAGGGGAGAGACGATAGTGAAGTAGTTTATACTTTATTTGACTTTGCTCTTCACCTCTTTAGCCTTCATGGCTTTATTTGACATAGGATTTTTTGATTTCGACCTTTCTTTTTGACCTTTTAGTGGTCATACATGACAAAATGCTATTTTTTTTATGTGGATGGAAATGAGTGATATTGGAGAAACGAAAAATGCTTAGTTTGATTAGGATATGGATTGTGCTACCCAATCTAAACAACCTAGTAGCATGATCCAGGTGGATATTGGTGGCCACCCACCTATTCCAACTGGCTCCTTGTGTCCGTTTTTGTTCAGCATGTTCTTCTGTACTGCTTTGTAATTGTGGGTTCTACACTTCTGGGGCTGTCTGAAGCCCCACACATCCTCCAGGTGGATACAAGTGGCCTCTCGCCTAATCCAACTGGCTTATTTTGTATGTGTTTGTGTCAGCGCATCTTGTTGTACTTCTAGAGCCATTTTGGGGCCCTAAACGTTGTTTTTTTGGCTCGCCACAGTCAAACTGTAAACAGAGTCAAAGTTTGACGACGAAATGTGTAGTTATCTTAAAGACCTTTCCAACGGACTATCACGCGCCTAAAACGGAGGTTGTATGAAAAAGTTACGACCCTGGGAAGTTGAGGTACCAAATTACACCAACTTACCCATGGGGCCCACATGACTTTTGGCGTTTCACCTTCTAGGGTTAGGTTTTTGGATGTCTAGGGTTTTGGCATTCATGAGTAATATCAAAAAGGCATATGGAGTCTCATTGTATTGGATTCTGCTCAAAAGGATGCACGTAGCAGCCACATCTCTTCTCAAAGATAGCTACCACCATTCGAGCAGGTGTTTCAGTTCTGCGGTTTTACAGTTTCAGCCTATTTCATTATTTAATAGAAGATATTGTTCATTGGATATTTGTGTTATTTTTCATATCTCTGTGTTTATTGTATGCAGTCTATTAATCAGTTCATTCCGCTCCTAAATCTAGATCAGTGCTATCAAAGCGGTCTGCTCTTCATTTATTTTTCTCCGTGCATGTCCCCGACAAGATATGGGTACAAGAAGTTGGGACTCGGACCAATCAAGCCATTACAAGATCAGTGGCGCCGAGCCCAACAACAACCCATGGGGGACGAAAAGAAAGATGATGGAGCAGGAAATCCTATTAAAATGTTGCTCAAAGAAGCCCTCGCGCGACAAAGGAAGGAAATGATGGACAACTTCGGGCAGATCCTTCAACGGCTGCCCATAAGAGCAACATCTGCATCAAGCAGCCATGCAACCCCCTTCAAGGTACAAGTAAATTTTGATATTCCATTATTTGAAGCACTGATAGATGTGGATGTTGTAGATAAATGGTTGAATCTGCTCAAAGAATATTTTTCGGTCCACAATTTTTTCGATAGGGAAAAGATCACTTTTGCACTCCTCAAAGTCATTTCCCCATGTTAAAGATTGGTGGCATACTTACTCTGAGCAAAGGGTCGTGGAAGAATCTACAATGTTTGTGGTGGCCCCTACATGGGATTCCTTATGTGACGCCATTAAATAACAGTACTACCTTGTTGGAAGTTGTTATCACTCCAAGAGTCACTCCCAGATTGTAAATGAGAGTAAGCTTGGTAACATAGAAATAAAAAGACTTGATTGCTTTTTTGGATCAAGAAAAAGAAAGCAGGGAAGGGAAAGGACAATAAGATGTTGTAAATCAATGATGGACCATTGGGCTATGGAGTCAAGCAAACACCATGCTTGTTAAATGCAATCAATTTGCATATCATATAAAGGTTTGTTAAATAGAGGAAGAAAAAGATAACACAAAGAAGAACATCCATAAAGCAAAGATCCTCTCTGCACAAATGAATCCAAGGTACTTGAATGTAAACAGTGACTAATAGGCAAGATACATCAGATCCTCGGATGCTCAAGAATCCATTAATCAAAGGCAACCATGATCCTCAAGGTGTACAATTCATTCAAGTAAGAAGATAAATTAGAAAAGAAAACAAGAGATACAATCTGATAACACAGATATCATGAACCTTCAATAACAAAAATGTTTACAAAAACAAAAGCCCCTCAGGGTTACAATGATCACAGGCAAAGTGCCTCCTATAGCTCTCTCATCTCTCTTGCTCATGAATCCAACCCCCCTACCTTCTTGTACAATGAATATATAGCCATATAGGTCCTTGCTAGCTCACCTATTCAAACTCCAACCCCTTTCCCAAAATATAAACAACTACAAACAGAAAATGACACGTTTTAACTAATTTCCTGCTTTTCAGGAGGTGAAATTCTGAAAAATAGGCTTCCAAACTCCACTTGTAATTCTCAAACCATAATAGTTGTGTAAAATATGAGAACAGTTTTTGTAGATAAGCTCGTTATGAACAAAAACCTCTCTCAATTTCTCTAAATTCATCTCCAACTGGCCGAAACAGGTGTCACAAAAACATGTCTCAAACAGGAAATCACGAAAACTGAAAACATAGGGCTCAAAGATTCTTTCGAAACTCTCAATCCATGACACCTGTGTGAAAAATGAAAGAGGTTAATTTTTCGGGGTTTGTGCTTGACAATAACCTCCTTTGGACTTTTAAAATTCATCTTATTTCACCCGGAAATCCTCCTGGAAGTCAACTGGTCAAAAATGTCAGTTCAGCAGTCTTAAAACAGAGTTTCAACAGCACGTTCTGTAGCACCACTTCTATGTCAACTAACCCTCTAACCATAACACATTTTGAAAAACTGAGAGAGGTTTTTTTTATTTGGTATGTGATGAACAAAAACCTCCTCCAACTTTCAAAAATACCTTCTCAATTGTTCATAATCCAAGTTTTAAGTTAGTCACTCAAAACTGGCAGAAGCGTCCAAAAATAACTCTGCACAATTTGGTCTCTGCCAAAATTCCGGTAGCCCTCGTCTGTGTGTATGCGTGCAATTGGGTAGCTCCATCATAATTTGCAGCACCTTCACTTGAACGTTGACAGAATGGGTAGCAACCTCGGGTATTAGCAGCGCCATTTGTCTTAGGAGATTTGGCAGTGTTTTAGATAGTAAAATGGCAGACCATGCTATATAGACAATTCCTCAGCGCCATGGCACTATAGAATGTATGTTCTTTTATGTATGATGAGACTAATCAAGAACTTTGGGTTGATAGGTTAGAAGCATGTATATGCTTGTAGAGGTTATTTAGTTGCTTATGGAGAGGCAAGCCTCTTCTGGCTGCAAATTCTTATGCTAACAGAAGCTACGAGGACCAGTACACCAGATGGACCACCCTACGTCAAGAAAGGGACCAGACAGTACTAGATTTCACCAACATTTTCCATACCCTATGCACCAAATTGGGTATCAAAGACTTTGAGCGTCATCCGGTGCTCAAATATCGCGGTTGTCTGCATAGATACATTCAAACAGAGATGGATTTCTTGGACATCGCCTCATTGGGCACGACTTTTAGATACGTTGTCAAGATCGAGCAAAAATTTAAGCAGAAGAGGCGAGAGTTTGGATCTACAAACCCCTCACATCCGAAGCAGGGCAAAGGCAGCCCCAACCCACACAACAAGGGACCAAGTCGAGATGGTCGCCCTCAGGACAACCAATCCAAGCCGCAACACAAGAAGGGCAATGAGAAGATGAAAAATGACACGGGAAAATAGTGTGAGTACCATAAAAGTCCTTGGCACAACACCGAAGAATGTCGCTCCAAGCAGTGCCTCATGGCCGAGCTAAAGGCTTCTGAGGCAGAGGTCGATTTTGATTCCGTGTCAAATCTTGAAGGAGGGAAGCGGATTATCGATGTTGAACCCAGTGCCACTGTCGCTACCACCAAAGTCCGTCCAAGCAAACCAAACGAACCAGAGGAAGGGGAACGCCTCTTTCACTCACAGATGTGGGTAAAGGGGGCTCCGCTTCATTTAATTGTCGATAGCAATAGTCAGAAGAACCTGATTTCAGCAGAGGTCGTCAAGCGGCTAGACCTGCCAACGACGTTGCACCCACATCCCTACACCATCGGTTGGCTTTGCCAAGGAAGAGATCTCCATGTCATCCAACATTGTTGTCTTCCCTACGGCATCAAGCCTTTCAAAGATGAGGTACTGTGTGATATTGTTCCCCTTGAAGTTTGTGATGTTCTTTTAGGACAACCATATTTGTGGAAGCGTCCTGTTGTGTATGAGTCTAGACCCCGCAGTGTTATTATTACTTTGGATAGACAATTGTACAGGATCCCAGAGGTAGCGTCGCCTACTATTATTTCTTTAATCTCTACTAAGCAATGCAATAAGGTCATTTCACGGACCAGGAAGTTCGTCTTCTTTGTGATATGTGCTCACAGTAAGCAGAAGGTCGTCGCCACATCTGTGGCCTCTACACAACGCCTCTCTTTGCAGCTGAAGCAAGTAGACAAGATTGTGGAAGAATACAAAGACATATTCTCCTCACCTACAGGGGTACCGACACACTACCAAGTCAAGCATACAATTGATCTGACCCCCAATGCACCTCTACCTAATGGACCAGTCTATCGACGCTCGCTGATGGAAAATGATGAAATCAGGCGTCAAATCCGAGAGCTTCTTCAAAAGGGGCACATCAAACCCAACTCCTCCCCTTGCGGAAGCCTGATTGTACTGGTGCAGAAGAAGGACGGGACTTGGCGACTCTGCATTGATTACATAGCCTTAAACAAAATCACAGTCGGGAACCACTACCCCATTCCTAGGATTGATGACCTTCTTGACCAATTCAAGGGGGAAAAGTTCTTCAGCAAGATTGACCTAAAGTCTGGCTACTACCAGGTTCCCATCGAACCAACTAATGTATGGAAGACAGCCTTCAAGTCTAAAGAAGGTCTCTACGAATGGCTAGTCATGCCCTTTGGCTTAATAAATGCACCAGCCGCTTTCATGAGGTTGATGGATGATGTATTGAGACCCTTCACCAACTCCTTTGTGGTAGTATATTTGGATGACATCCTCATCTTCAGCAGAACATGGGAGGAGCACATGCGACATATTCAGCAGGTTTTGAGCACTCTGCGGCAGCACAAGCTTTATGCCAACATGGAAAAATTCTCTTTTGGCATGATAGGGTCCAATACTTGGGCTACATTGTTGATGAGCATGGGGTACATGTTGATCCAACTAAGATCCAAATCATCTGTGATTGGCCAGCCCCGACCACACTGACCGAGCTTCGAAGCTTCTTGGGACTAGCCAACTTCTACCGACGGTTCGTGTTGGGATTCTCCCATATTGCATGGGCCCTCAGCCAAGTGACCAAGGGAGGTGGTAGGGCCAAGTTCATGTGGGGGAAGGAGCAGCAACGAGCATCTAATGATCTGAAGCATCGCTTGTGCTCAGCTCCAGTACTCTCCTTGCCCGATCTGCAACAACCATTCGAGATTGAGACTGAAGCATCTAACTATGTTGTGGGCGCAATTCTCACTCAGCACGGGCATCTGGTGGCATACCATAGTGAGACACTCTCTGATATTGTCCGGAAATACCCCACCTATGACAAGGAAATGTATTCCAATGTACAAGCATGTCGTCAATGGAAACATAACATTCTGGGGAAAGAGACGATCATACACACTGATCACAAGCCTCTGCAGTTCATACAGACACAGGGGAAATTGCAGAACGACCGCAATTCCATCTCAACATCAAATATAAGACAGGTATCTCCAATCGTGTCATTCACTGCCTCAGTCGGCCTCTTGTGGTTGCACTCACCACTATGCTCCATTCCTGTGGACATGAAGCATCTGAGTGGCCCCAACTTTATCAGCAAGATCCGGACTTCGCCACCACCTATCAACTCTTGGGTACATGCGCAATTGTCACTAATTTTCACATTCAGGACGAACTCTTATGCCACCTGGGCCATCTCTATGTTCCTACAAGAAAGCGTGCAAAGTTGATTTGGGAAGCCCACTACAGTCGGGTGGCAAGACATTTTGGCGTAGAAAAAATTGTGGTCGTTCTTCAAAAACATTTTTATTGGCCAAAACTTCGACAGAACATCAACAAGTATATCAAATCTTTCACTGCCTGTGCCATTGTCAAGCCAGCCATCAAGAAGCAAGGCTTATACACCCCTCTTCCTATTCCCGAGAAGCCTTGGGAATCCATCTCAATGGATTACATGTCTGGCTTGTCGTCCACCAAGCAAGGAAATGACTGTGTGTTCGTGGTCGTTGATCGGTTTTCGAAGATGGCCATCCTCATGGCCTGTAAGAAGAATGTCACAGCAGCAAATACTGCCAAGTTCTTCTTTGAACGAGTGTGGGTCCACTTTGGGATACCATAGACCATCATCTCCGACCAAGACAACAGGTTCCTCAGCACCTTTTGGTCAAGTCTTTGGTCTCTGTTGGGCACCAAGCTCACAAAATCCACTGCTTTCCACCCCCAAACCGATGGCCAAACAGAGATCGTCAATCGGATGATTGTGCACATACTACGCATGTACAATTCTAAGCATCCACGTACATGGGACGAGAGTCTCCCATATGTCCAACACAGTTACAACAAGGCTCTCCATAGTTCCATCGGCCATAGCCCATTTCAGGTGGGTCTGGGATTCTAACCCTTGGGACCCATTGATGTTGCACTTCCTCTTGCCACCACACAGACAAAATCTTCCCCTGATCAGTCTGCGATCGACAAAGCCACCAGATTCATTGAGCGGATTCAGCACATCCTCCAATAGGTCCAGGAGATTTTGCAGAAATCCAATGCTAAGTACAAGCAGCACCATGATCAACATAGGGTACCACACCAGTTTCAGGTTGGCAACAAAGACCGGTTACATTTGCAAAAGGAGCGTCTCATCGGGCCCCATCGGAAGCTTCGCCCACTTCATTATGGGCCTTACACTATCACCAAGGTTGTGGGTAGCAATGCTTTTGAGCTCAACACTCCACCCTTCCTTGGACTGCATCCAGTATTCAATGTGGACCTCCTTCGGACATATTTTCCACCATTATTGGACACCTCTAATATCGCAAAATAGCTGACACCAACAGAGCTCAGCCCTGACTGCATGGAATAAGCATCCACTGATCAAATAGTGGGCACTCGCCAGCAGAGGATCCAACTTTATCGGGTTGTCAAGGCAGGGCAACTCCTACACCAAGGCAAGTGGCTCACCCGAGGCCAAATCCAGCATATGTTTCCTCACATGATGGGGGAACTAACAGCAATGAAGACCATTGCTTCCTAAGGGGGGAGGATTGATCTAGGTGGATATTGGTGGCCACCCACCTATTCCAACTGGTTCCTTGTGTTCATTTTTGTTCAGCACGTTCTTCTGTACTTCTTTGTAATTGTGGGTTCTACACTTATGGGGTTGTCTGAAGCCCCACACATCCTCCAGGTGGATACAAGTGGCCTCTCGCCTAATCCAACTAGCTTATTTTGTATGTTTTCATGTCATCACATCTTGTTGTACTTCCAGGGCCGTTTTGGGGCTTTAAACATTGTTTTTTTGGCTCGCCATAGTCAAACTGTAGACGAAGTCAGAGTTTGACGGCGGAATGTGTAGTTCTCTAAAAAACATTTCCAACGGGCTATCACGCGCCTAAAACGGAGGTCATATGCAAAAGTTACGACCCTGGGAAGTTGAGGTACCAAATTACACCAACTTACCCATAGGGCCCACATGACTTTTAGAGTTTCACCTTCTAGGGTTAGGTCTTTGGATGTCTAGGGTTTTGGCATTCATGAGTAATATAAAAAAGGCCTCTTGAGCCTCATTGTATTGGACTCTGCTCAGACGGATGCACGTAGCAGCCACATCTCTTCTCAGAGATAGCTACCACCATTCAAGCAAGTGTTTTAGTTCTGCAGTTTTACAGTTTCAGCCTATTTCATTATTTAATAGAAGATATTGTTCACTGGATATTTGTGTTATTCTTCATATCTCTGTGTTTATTGTATTCAATCTGTTAATCAGTTCGTTCCGCTTCTAAATCTAGATCATAGCATGAGTTATCTTAGAAGAGGGGCATATACTTCTAACCCAAAACATGTTTCCCATGGTAACATGACGCAAGTGAGAAAACTTTATATGTTATGACATACTAGTCAATTGTCGTAAGGTAACCACAACTTCATGACATGTCAGGGGGTTATATCATCATAGCTAAAAAAATATTACTCATGGAGCATCTATGGAGTGACTTGGACCAACAAGGTGTATCTGGGCATCTGAAGTAAGCACATCATGGTTCATTTCTTGTCTTCCGGCATCATGTCCCAAATTGGAGAATGGAAAGGATTGAGTCTGGAACTAATCAGAGATGATTGAAAGCTTGTGCAGGAAGGTACATGATACCGTTGTAAGGATATCCAAAGGTTTCTACCCTTGAGAGTGTAACACCAAGTCTAAGTCCAAGTTCTAAAACATTGATTTTAGCACTAGTCTCTCCCATCAACTACCAAATATTTACAAAAGACAAAATCATTTTTCTTTTTCTGTTTAATTAAAATCTAAAGTTAATTCATTGAATATCTTTAGTTAGATTTCAGTTTTCTAGCCTAATTTCTTTAACTCAAATACATTTACATTCTAGACTTGTTTATTTCAATTGGGATTTACTTCAAAGTTCTTAATATTGAAACCCTAATTGAAGGTTTGTTCTAATCTTGCATTTCAAGTTTTATCTTCTTGTTTTGGGCTATTACATTTGTTTAAGCAAGTCTGGAAATTGATATTTAATTACATAAATCAAATTTGCATACATCTTCAAGTCTAGTCGATTTTCCATAAGAGAAATTTGATCTCTAGACTTGAGTCACAATCACAATTTAGAGTTATTTTTCAAGGATTATGTTTCTAGGCTCTAATTGTGACTTGCCTTAAGTATTTCAATCCTTTTTCTTTCACTCAAGGCTAATGTTATTTATTTAAGTATATCTGGAATTTATATTCGCATATTTAAAATTAGATTTACAATCTAATCAAGTCTAATTACTTTTCATAAATAAGCTCTCATTGCTAGACTAGCTTTAAATCACAAGTTCGAGTTGATTTATGGATCAATATCTAAACCCATCATTGTGATATACACTAAGTTGTTCATTTTCAGTATATATCTTTCACTTAGTGTTACTTTCATTTACTATTGCAAATCTGGAATTTAACGTTACATATTATATTTAGATTTTGCAATCTAGACAGCGCTTATGTTTAACATGATCACAATCACACTTTAGACTTGTCTCTTCATAATCATAATTTGAATTCACTTTCAATATATATTTAGGACATCAGAAGGGTTGAAGTGAGTGGCGCAATCATGGTGGTCGAGATCACCAAGCAATATGCACGCAAAGGTAAAGCCTTAACTCTACCATTGGCCCAAGGTAAGACTCTAGCTTTCCCAATAAGTAAGAATGACCCACATTGTTTCCTAATCTAGTTCAGCATGAGTCTTCTAGTTTCTCTTTAGAGGGTGAGCTTCCAAAGATTAAAAGCCATGTACCCTTGATAGAGTTAATCTGCATGCATGTTCACAAAGAAGCAATTAGCAAATTTATTGGAACTAGAGATGCAATAAACCTTTCAAATGACAACCCTCAAGTCTTCCTTGGTATCACTAAGGTCAATAGTACTCCCACTCTTTTCTATATTTCAATGCTAGTTAATGGTTTAATATTACGAAATTGCATGTTACACTCTGGAGCATATTCTAACGTTATGCCTCTTGAAATTATGCATGAGATTGGATTGCAGATAACCAAACCATACAAGGACGTACAAGAAATGGATGCAATGGAGGTGTCAGTTTGCAGGGTTATCGAAGATCTTCATGTATGTTTGCATGCATGTCCAAGGAAAATTTTGACTATGGATGTGATTGTCATTGATTGTCTTGTGCAATGGGGCATGCTTCTTTCCAAGAAGTCGGTTGTTGATGCAAGGGGCACTATTCAGATGGATTGGTCTTATGCAGACATTCCAGTCTCCCCCACAGAGAAAGTAAGATTATACATGGAGTAGAAGATGTTACACCAGGTTGAAGATCCACGCAATTTGGCCAATGATCCACTTTACCTAGATGTGCAAGAGCTGGACTTAGGAGCATATGTGATAATTGATTGTCCAGAAGTCCCCTTACCATTTGTAGCAGAGAAGGAGAACAACAGATTATGGACCATGCACTTTGATGGGGCTCACTCCAAATTCGAGTCAAAAGCAGGGGTTGTCCTCACTGCTCCCTCAGGTATGATTTATACTTATTCTTTTCGTTTAGAGTTTGATTGTGTTGTCGTCCTAATACACACTTGCTAACGTGAGCTAAGTCCGGCTCACTTAGTGTGTCCTTGGAGGCACAATGCCTAGGTTCACAACCCACGCTGTCACTTTGACCGGAACCTCTTCCGTCTAGGCTCACTCCTAGGGAAGCCAAGGGGGGTAGTCCCTAGTTTCTAGATTAGTTTTAGAGTTAAGTTCTAGGAGTTAGTTTTAATTTGTTAAGGCTTGGGGGGATTCTTATCCTAAGATGCACAAGCAGCAATGCAAGATGCAAGGGTTAGTATGTTAAGCAAGACCTTTTCCTAGGGCAACTAAGACTAGTGCCTAAGATTGGGCAAGGGGTCAACTAGATGTTAGGGTGATTCATTACAAGTATGATTACAAGTTATACAAAAGAATAGTTGAATCAAAAATTAACTACAAGATTTACAAGTAAAGAATGCTAAAATACAACAAACAAGCTAACCACTTTAATTATTTTGTGTGCAGGGTACAAGGAGATCAAAGCATCATATTACATTTATGAGATCATCATCAATACATCACAATACGTCAATAAAGAAGATTTATGAGTTTTAAGCACAAGTATTAGAAGATGACCCACTCTTATTTATTAAACCCACAAAGTTTAAATGATCAAGGCCAAGGTTTAATTATTTAATAAGTTAAGGGTTTCTTAAGGTTGAAAGATTTTAATTACCCTTACAAATTATTTCACCAAAGCCTCCTCCTCCTATTGCCAAATGACTGTTGGATGCTCAAGAAGTATGGCAACAAGGCCTACCCTAGCTTCGCAGGTCGGCCCAAAAGATTGAGTTCTCACAAAAGGACCTCCGCGCCACGAGACCGTCCCCGACCTAATCACCTTTCGTTGCCCCTCAATCCCCGTTTTAGATGGTGAAGATGGTGGTCTAAGGTACCCTAAATAGTCTATTAAGTTATTATATGAATTAGGTAGACTTTTAGGAGTGTTTTAGAGTGTTTTAAAGATTTTATGAC
>ML811749.1:103333-117270 GCA_009831015.1 Picea engelmannii
TTAATTAATTAAATAATTAAAATTCCAACCTTAGGAAAATTAATTAAATTTAATTAATTAAAAAAAACCTATCTAGACTCGACGAAATTCCGCGAAACTTTAGACACTGTCTAGCATGGTCATTTACATCGTTCCTAAACAAATGTTACCAAAAGACGAAACCATTAAGACGCCTTTCACCACTCTGGAGGAAATTATTGCATGTGAGGAGGGAAAAACTCAAGGGAAGTCAGCCAGGAGCTTGTCTGGTCGACAACCTGAGGATAAAAAACCCTCGGTGAAAGGAACTCCCTTAATGGAAACATCCCAGGCACCTGACCTAACTATGACTCATGCAGACTCATTACATTATCAACCCACGCAGGGGTGCGGAAATTTCGTTTACAAAATTTTAGTGCTGGACATCAAATGCCAAGTAGAACCAATTATGTCTTCATCATGGATGAATACTTCATGATACATGAGTTGACCCCTGTGCTGAATAGGCGGTCAACACACACTTACAATCTCCAGCACTCACAAGTGGATTTACACTATCTGTCCACTTCACTCAATTAATCTAAACCCAAATGAAAACCTCTAACTAATAAAACTTACCAAGAGCATTGCATAACACATTTCGCAACGATACATACATTATTGGCACTGGTCTACAATATTTCCTTTTTCTTATTATCGATACTCTCATTTGCTTTCAAATATTATGATTTGTGTTGAAGTACTTTATTTGCTCAATATCTTTCGCATAAGCAATTATTTTATTGTGTCATTATATGTTGCTAGATTAGTTGTATTTGCTTTTGGTTTCATTTAACTCCTAGAATTATATTGTACTTAGCTTTAATTAGCCTTATATTCTTTTATTAGGGACTATCCCCCCTGGCTTCGCTAGGAGTTAGCCTAGACGGAGGAGTCGAGTGTTAGGTGACAGCTACTCGACTCAAGACTTGCCCCCAAGGCCACACCTAATGAATTGAAGATTTCTTCCACGTGACCCAAGGTATGGATTAGGCAGCAACAGGGCCATACCATATTCATGTTGAGGTGGGGCCTAACACTTTTTAGTTGGTCAATCTGGATGGTGATCATGTGGGGTTGCCAATCAATGGGCAACAATTGAAGTACTACTTTCAACAAGGGATCAAGTCCCAACAATTTTGGGTTTCTTGGGGGTAATAGTCCTAGTTTCCTTTCCTTTCCGCATGTCATTTTCAGATTTCAGCCTTGCATATTTTTATGTTTTAGGACAGCAATTTATTCATTTGTTTTCCAGATTTTTCCTTTCACAGTCATCGGTTTTCAAGCTTAGGTTGAGTTGCTGATTTTTTCCTTGTTATATCAACATGTGATTGTGTCTTGTGAAGTTTGTAGGTCTTTCATTTCATAATAAAGTTGTTGTCCACTTTTGCTATCCTGGGTAAAATTTTGAGTGTCTCATCATACATTAGTTGAGCCTTTGTTGTCTTATCATTAGATTGAGCCTAGATGAGGGTCCATGTGTCTGTATTCCAAAGCATTGATCCTTTTAGGATGGGTATAGTTGAAGAGACATAGGAGATTCTTGAGTCATCTTATGTTTTGTCTCTTCATTGCTTCTCATTGAGTCATCTGCTTTGAGTCAGTCATCCCCCTCATCCAACAATAGGGACATGGTACCATACATCTTATGTCTTCTTGAGTTATCACTTCGTGTTGAGGGAAGAGTTTTCATCATTGCTTTTCCTTTCAGTAGATCATCCTGCATCGACTCCGACACATTATCTGTGGATGATCCAGAAGTAGAGCACCTTGATGACCATTAGCCTCATTGGCAATTATCTCGCATTTGACAAGGTTGAGCATTATTGGGCCTTGATTGAATGATCCTTGTCATTGTTCAACTTCAAACAGTTGTCCCAGATTGAGCATCTGTGTGAGCCAATGGTTGGTTCCCATCAGAGACAGGTACAAGATCAGTGTATTGGTGGTTTTTTCTTCAGAGACAGAGTTAGCATAGCTTTCCATGGATTTGAGAGAGATTGTTATTTTTAGCAGGTGTCCTACTTTTTAGGAGACAGTGTCCAAAGAATTGCATGTCATATTTGAGCATACAACATTGGTCCTCGCATGATTCTAAGCCCGATGACATTTTTTCCGAGTATCATGCGGGCACTTTCTATTTTTAGTAGGTTGAGTTCAAGGTTTAAATCGAGATTTTGAGTTTACAGTATTGATCCTAGAGACATTCTGATTCCAATGAGCCTTTTCCGAGATGACATGTGAGTATTTTCTATTTTTAGCAGGTAGAGATAGGGGGGTCATATGGTGATTCTGATTACATTTCCGGATTCCTTACAGAAAATCGAATCTAATGAGCATATTTTCACTGACTTCCGAGGAATTTCTATTTTAGGTCATGTCTATTTTTAGACATGCGACATTTGGCAGTGGTCTCCCCACTATCCCGGACATATTTGGCATTTTCCTATTTTTTAGGGTCGGACTCCTATTTTTAGTAGTTACTATTTATAGTAGGGGTGGTCGCCTCCCAAGGTGACAAGTAGCAGAGTCAAATTCTGACAAATGGCAGTGTGAGAGTGTGAAATGTGGCACACAAATCATCAGTGAGTTGGGCCAATTTCTCACTAACATGTGGCTTTCCATTACATGAGTAGCTTGGGTGCATATTTGAGGACATGTGGCGTATTCCTAGATTAAAGTAAGGCGTGTTGAGTTAATTAAAGCTCAATTATCTTTATCTTTCCTTTCTTTTTCCTTCATGCACCCTCTTAACCCTTGTTTGACATGTGCACATGATTTCCTTTCCTCCTCGCATGTGTGATTCCCCTTGGTCTCTTCTTTGGCGCATTAATCCTTGTTATTTAGGGTGCATTCCCTCTCTCCCTTCATGCACACTCATCCTCTCACTTTCCATTTCCCATGCACCTTACTCACTCCTATTTTCCACTTGGGCGCATTCTTCCATGCATTGTCCCACTCAATCGCATGCTTTCTCTTCCACACCTGTGCACCCCTCGTCTCCTCTTCTTCTCCCTACACGCATAGTCACTTACCCATGAGTTGAGATCCCTTTCTAAGTTAACTCCACTCCCTTCCACCATGGCGCGTTTTCTTTAGCGTGCACCATCCCTTCTCTCATTCACTCGCCTTCCTTTCCACTTAACCTTCCTATCACTCTCCCCATGCACATTACCACTATCCTACCATGCGCCCTACTCTCTTTACTTGACCCACACACCTTACTCTTCGTCCTCATGCGCACTATCACTCTTCTCATGCACATGCTCTCCTCTCCATGCATCCTCTTACCCATTCCTCATGCACCCTCCTATTCTTCTCTTGGGAAGTGTGCCCTCATGGTCTATTTATTGAGGCTTCTCCTCACTGTTCAAGGTTGGATCTTTTGCAGTAGCAGCAAACTCTCTCTCTCTCTCTCTGTCTTTTATACTCTAGCTTCTAGTTCTTTGTGTGGAGATAGCCACTCTACCAGTTCTTGTGCTTGTTTTCTGTGGTGCAATCAACCCTTTGGCAAGACATGAATAAAGAATTGTTGTGCTCGTACCAAGCTTTCGGTTCTTGTCAGTGTTGTGCTTAAATTTGTGCATCAATTAGAAGTTTTCAGCCTCTTATTGTGGTTAAATTCGACCTTTTATATGCGCTTTCTTTCTCTTTTCTACTCATCTTTCTAAAGCTAACATTGCAGGGATTCTACCAGGTGAAATTTACTACTATTTTCCTCACGTCTTGGGCGGTATTACACGCTGTCCAAGACACTTTTCGCTGCTGTTTTTTATTGTTTTATTGCAGAAAATCAGACTTAAAACCAGCAGCAAGGCACTTAGGGACACCCCCTAAGGTTGGCACACACCAGCCCAAACGAAGAGGAGGTTTGTCGGTGACACTTAGGGCATTCTCTCCTTGAATTAGCTTCTTTTCATCGCAGATTTTAGGTGTTATCATATCTGATTGGAGGGTGAAAAAGTGTGCTAACATACATGAGATTTTCCTTCGGAAAAAAATAAGGTTGGGCAGATTCTGTTCCACCAAATTCGTCCACAGCTCACACCTGGCCCCAACCACTACACAAGAATAAGCATAAGGACAAGCAACTCTCTTTCCAAGGGCATCATGTCATTGGCGAGACTTGAACCTGAGTGGGAGAAATAATAAACACCCCTCTTTCATTACCTCGGCAAGTCCTCCATGATAATTTTGTAAACAAATTTTGAATATTTTATGTTTTGTTTTTGACAAAGTCAACTTTGAATTTAAGGCCTTGCCAAGTCCAAACGAAATCTAATTATCAGTACTTTGGATTTTGACATTGATAGACCTTACAACACTAGCCTCAAGAATCTTTATGTCCTTAAATCATGATCCCAAGAAGTTTCATTTTTCCTTTGAACAATAAAGGTATGTAGCAATTCATGCTTCCGCTCACTCATTTCCTAACCAACAACTTCGAAAGTTGTACATTCATGCTCTTCAAGCCCAACAATCATATAGAGTCCTTTCTTTAATCCCCAAGTTATGAAGATGACATACGCAACTGTCTTGATAGTGAACACATGGAAATCCTTGTCAGCTTGAACCTCCNCTAAATTTTGCTCAAACTACACCTAGTGAACCTTTGGAAACTAAATAAGCACAACCTACTCAACATCAGCAGGACACACACCAAGAAAAACAAGCAACAAAGAAAAATCAAGAAACGAAAAAAAAATGAAACCTTCAAAATCCACCAATCAAGAGACTAATAAATCTCAATCGAAGGAAGAGCAATCTCAACCAAGTCCATCTCTAGAAGCACTAAAAATGGTTGCAAACGTACGTATCCAGCCCTTGTATCCTTCAAACGCCATCTTTTCTTCTATCTGTGGGCTTCATTTTTCCTTTAATTGTTAAACCTACCCAATTCTGACGTGGATCTTGGTTCTATAAAGTACTTAAGACCTTTCAGTTCATATGAAAAAAAAAATATGGACTAATATTCGTCAGCTTTTTTTTACCTTGTTTTGTTTCATAGACTGTTTATATATTACAACATTACACTCCTGGACTATGTTGGTTGTGATTATGAATAACACCAGAATCTAATTTTTGTAATAGGCAAACGTGTATTGTGATAACTGATCCTATTGAATTTACACCATGTAAAAGCCTAAAGGCCTATGAAGTAAAGCAATAAGTTTGAAAAATCAAAAAATGGTTTTAGATGTTACTATTTCTCCATCTTGCTAAGCTCATACAAATATCATCTAGAAAGTTTCTTGGGCATTGTCGAAGCCTAAACAGTATTAGTAAGGTGATATACTCACTTGGAAGGGTTACTTGCAACAGCCTGCTTCATAGTTCCATCCCGATGACACAAATCAACAGCAGCTCGGACATCTTTATAGATTTGACAATAACTGCAAAGAAAGCATTGGCATGACTTCAATTCATTAGATTTCCTCCAGTATTAAGAAAAAAAACACTTATATCACAAGAAAATTAAGAAATAAACAAATATATTCACAGAAGATCTTGCATTCCTTGTTTATTTCACTATTCAACATGTTCAAAAAGCTCCCATGGTTTCCCCCTCCACAGGTATTGATACAATGGACCAGCCATTTATCAAATTGTTGAGTTTACCTCTCATGTTTCACTTTAGCATCATAATCTCTTACCATCAAATTATGCATCTTCTGAGACAATGGCTTCTTTGTTCATTTTTCAGTGACAACGTCAAGTGTGTTAAATTAATTAAAAATTACCAAGGACAAGTGTTTCTCATCACTTAGGTGCCTAGGGGTGAGAAAGTGTCTAATGCGGTCCCTAGTGAATTAACTTTGTGTGATATGAAGTTAAAAGTGACTTTAGGGAAATTTCATCAAGTGGGTGACTAAAGAGACTTTTAATCACCACCATTGATCTAATCTCATATCCACCATTAGATCATGTGACTCTTCAACTTCCCCCATTTAGTCGACTTAGGGATTGAGGTGCCCCTTCATTTGGCATTCTTCATGAGTTTTAGAGAGTGCAAGAGAGAGAGAGAGAGAGAGAGTCGAGCTAAGGAGAAGGAGGGCGAACTTGCTGAAAGAAGCATGATTTTCAAGGCAAGAGAACAGCATGCAAATCGAGACAAGGGTACAGCAAGAGCAGGACCGTACACTACGGATTCTGAGCAGGTCATACAGCAGTAAATAGGGACAGAAATCAAGGAACAGGGATGCACGAATTTCTGGGTGTTTTGGGCACAGAAATCGAGGACAGCAGCCACATATTTTTGGAAATTACTCTCAGCAGACATGCACGAATTTCGAGGCAGACCGTACAGCATTTAATGTTGTGACAGCCGTACTGTGTACGGATTTCTGAGCACAAAAATCGAGGAGCTGATTGGCACGGTTTCCTAGGTTGTGTCAGCACAGAGAAGAGATAAATCTGTAATTTAATTGCTCAAGATGACTGTTGTAAGAGTTTTTCTCTCAGAACTCTGAATAATAAAAATCCTCCCCTCTCACTGGTTTTCCCCTTGTGGGTTTTTCTAGGGTCTTGTTTTGGACCAAAAATCTCTGTGTATATTTTTTTGGGTGTGTTTCTATTTCTGTTTATTGGCTGTAGCAGACTTCATGTGTTTCAGTTTATGACCTATTTATTTTCTGCTAACTAATTTGCAGTTGTAAATGCAATGTGTGTTGGGCATTAACTATGTTGTCTCATTGAGACTTGAAACTGGGTTGGGGTCTGATTTTTTCTACATGGTATCAGAGCTGGAAAGTGGGAAAGAGCAGAAATATATCAGCCACAGAGGAAAGATTTTTCTGAGAAGAGAGAGGTACTTTACCAGGCAGAAAATTTTGGGCTTGAGTTTCAGTTGTGAGGGTCAATGGCCACCAGTTTGAGGGTTGAGGACAGATTGGATGTAGCTGCTAATTTCAGCTCATGGAAAGAGAGGATTGTGTTGCTTCTGCAAGAGTGTGAATTGTGGGATATTGTGGAGAACTCACAAACAAATCCCATGACGGTGCCTACGGATGCTACTCTTTTGGCCGCCTACACCAAAAAGAACATTAAGGCTAAAAGAACTATCCTTGATGCCATTAAGGATCATATGATTCCACATGTGACCAGGAAATCCAATGCCTATGAGATGTGGGAATGCTTAACAAAACTTTACCAGAGTTCCAATGAAAATCGGAAAATGGTATTGAGGGAGAAACTGAAGAGCATTAAAATGATCAAGACTGAAAGTGTTGCCACCTATTTTACCAAGCTAACTCAGATGAGGGATGAACTTAGTGTTGTTGGGGAGGTTGTTGTTGACAATGAACTTGTGAGGACTGCTTTGAATGGGGTAACCAAACAATGGGTTGTTTTTGTTGAGGGCATTGTGGCAAGGGAAAATCTTCCCAAGTAGCATCCTCTTTGGGATGACTTCATTCAGGAGGAAACTCAAAGAGGATATGTGCATGGGAGTTCATCCACAGGTAATGAAGAGAAGAATGTGGCACTTGCAGCTAAAGGCGAGAACAAGTCCAAGAAGGGTTCCAAGGGAGGGAACAAGCAGAAAGGTGAAAGGAAGAAGGACATGAGCAAAGTCAAGTGCTTTGTATGTCACAAGTTTGGACACTATGCTGGACAATGTCCTAATAAGAAGAAGAAGCAAGTTGTAGCTTCAACAGATGTGGAGGAGTTTACCCACAAGTTCAAGGAGTATTCATTGTTGGTGTGTCTTTCCTCTAGAGCATCATCTACCAGTATTTAGTACATTGATAACGGTACCTCCCGCCATATTACAGGTGTTCGTGAGTACTTCACAGATCTTACAGAGATTGGGGATCTTGAGGTGGTGCTTGGAGATGACTCAGTGGTCAAGGCAATTGGTAGTGGGGCAATATCATTTTAGAGGGAGTCTCTACCTCCCATGTTGTTGAGAGATGTGTTATATGTTCTGGGCTTAAAGAAGAACTTGGTGTCAGTGTCCACTATTGAGGATAGGGGATATGAGGTATTGTTTCGTGATGGGCATGTGTTCTTGTATCCTAAAGGATCCAGTATCACTTCGGCCAAAGTGATTGGGATCCGACATGAGAAGTTGTACAAGCTCATGTTTCAACCAGGTAGAGCATTGATGCATAGTACCAACAACAGTGACCTTTGTGAGTTATGGCATAGGAGGATGGCCCATATGTGCCATGGGGCTCTGAGGATATTGAGGGAGATTGTGACTGGAGTGCCATAGTTCAGTACAGAGCACCAGGAGGTGTGCAAGGGGTGTGCTTTCGGGAAGTACACCAACACTGCTTTTCCAAGCAGTGACAGCAGAGTAGCAGATATTCTTGATCTAATTCATTCCAATGTGGTCCTATGCCTTATGCATCTTTGAGTGGTTTTGAGTAATATGTCATTTTTATTGATGACTTCTCCAGGGAGTCTTGGATTTTCTTCATGAAAACCAAAGGACAAGTCTTCAAGAGGTTTCAAGAGTTCAAAGCTATTGTGGAGAACCAAACAGGGAAGAAAATCAAAGTGTTGAGATCAGACAATGGGGGTGAGTATACCTCTAATGAGTTCAATGACTTTTGTGCTAGAGAAGGCATTAAGATATAATTGATTGTTCCCTACAACCCACAGCAGAATGGGGTTGCTGAGACGAAGAACATGGCCATTGTTGGGGTTGTGAGAGCCATGTTACATTATCAAGGGCTACCACTCTTTCTTTGGGTTGAGGTATGCAACGCTGCAGTTTATCTGTAAAACACGAGTCCACACAAAGTCTTGGGGGATAAGACTCCTGAGGAGGCTTTCTCTGGGAAGAGGCCTGATGTTGGGCACTTCAGGATTTTTGGGTGCCTTACATATTCACATGTCCCTTCTGAGAAGAGGACAAAGCTAGAACCCATGGTAGAGAAGGACATATTTGTTGGGTATAGCTAGACTTCAAAGGCTTAACGCATATACATCCCCTCTTTGAGGAAGACAATTGTGCAATGTGTTAGCACTAGAAGTCACCCTCCGATTGCAGAGAGGGTAAGCCCAGTACCCATCAGAGTTTTATGTCACAGGTTGGTTTTAAAGAGGTCAAATGGGCGCAGACTCAAGATGATATTGTTTTAACTCATAAAACTGGACTAGTATGCACATGTTGGTGAGGTCTTGATTAACTTCAGTCAGTAAGTTGGATTAAGGGTGAATAGAGGGAAGACTTTGGTTAGGAGAGTGTAGAGGTCTGTTGTAGACATCGGGTCTTCCAGTAGCCTAAGGAGGAAAAGCTTCAAATACAAGATCCTCTTGGATTCAAAACTTCAGGAAACTAAAGAACGTAAATAACAGCACTGCAATCAAACATACATTACAATACAGTCAAAACAATCCATGTGAATCCTTCAATCATGGACACTTCAGTATGAGAGGCAAATATGATGAAAAAGAAGCCGACTTTCATTAAACAAGAAATCTCAGATCAAAATACATAACCAAAGAACCAGAAGCTTCATCAAAAGTTTACAATACAAGAGCATTGCTCAACCATCAACCATAACAAAATATCAAAACTACCTACTTATACTCAGAACTGTCCACAACCACTAGGGGCGCGCTCTGGCCACTGCATTCAAGGCTTTCCATCTACATCTTCTTATGTCAGATTGCACATGCATTCTTCTGTCAGACGCAAACTTAACTCAGCATGGGCCTTCAGGAAAAATCGTCCATCGAGGGGGCCTCTGGCTGACAACTCTGTCTCTACAACCAGACCCTCCATGTTTTCCATTTATGGAGTGAGTTGAAGTTTAAACCACCACTCCCATTTCCATTAACTACCTTCAACGGGATCGGGACGAGGCTTGACACCCATGAATATTCCAGGCGGTGCCCACGACTTCTTCGAGTCAATCACGGCGCCTCAAGGCCATGCAGATCTTCTTCTGTGACCAATACGGGTGCTTTCGAAATCTCGAGCTTCAGGCGCCAGCTCCTTCTTCATCACTTCTTCGTGCTTGTGACCTCGGCCATGACCTGGTGCTTTATACCATATGACGTTTCGAGATTTCGCGCTTCGGGAGATTTCACATTACTTGACTGCAGATTCCTTGATGCCCGAATGACAAAATCGCTCCTCTCAGATCAACGGTCGGATCTGCTATGCACCCAACGGCCGCAATTGCTTCCTTGAAAACCCGAGTCACCAATCATGCGCTCGGTGCTTACCTTTCTTCTTGGGCCCACCTCCTATGTGACCTCGCTCTGTGACCATGGGCCCAATTCCTGGGCGCTTCGCGACTTCACGTTTCAGGAGCTTTGATGTGAGCCACTCCCGACTCGCCCGATTTTCGAACTCCCGAACTAGAGCCTAGCGAGCACTAGCTCCCTTCCTATGGACCCCTCCGATGTGACCTCCGCTATGACCTGGGGCCCAACTTCCGAGCATTTCAGGACTTTGCGTTTTGCGAAGTCGGAAGTTAGCTTACCTCCTTTCTTCCGATTCTCGATTCTCCAACTTCGCCAGTGTCAGATCAACGATCCATGGCCTTCCGCGATCCGACGGTCCAGATCTCTTCTTCGCAAATCGTGTTTCGGGACTCGGGTTCATCTTTGCTCGACTTTGATTTTGGGCCTTTGCTCTGGCGCTAAACTTCGAGCAACTTTGGGATTTCGAGTGCCCGCGAGCCGCTAATCTGATTTTCTCAGGAATCTCCGTCGTTGAAGTTGATCTCGCCTATTAGCTTGAATTTTGAGCCCGAAATGGACTACTCTGAACACAGCGCTTTGATGTTTCTTGTGCAGGCCACGAACTTGGACAACCTGCTACCTTTGACAACCATATGTGATAACATTTGGCTCCACAGGGGATGGCATGCTCCCTGCAAGCTGCCAAGAACAAGCAGTTCCAGTCGCCTTATGCATCGGGCTATGGAATCTAGCTCAAAACTTTCGCTGAAGAAAACAGGGAAATATGTACACACTACTCTACTAAAAACGAAAACAAACACATGGGCTCCAGAAGGAGCTTATTTATGTACAATCCTATACTAATTGATCTTTACAAAGTGCTAGGTGAAAGCAAACTTCCACCATAGCCACCCAGACTGTTTGGTGATAAATTTCTTATCTTTACCGTAGTTGATCCTCAAAAAGCTAGGGAAGTATGACAGCAAAATGAGAACATGGCTTGGAATGTTGCCCATACCCCCAAATGATGATAAGATGAATAATCCTGTAAGCTCCAATGCTTTTTGAAAACACAACTCCATATATGACCCCACAGGGTCACAAAATTTACAATCAGGGGAGCTCAACTGGTAAGAAATTACCTCATGTTTTTCATTGTTGCTCACCTGTTGTTTGATGCTCTCAGAGTGTACAAGTGGGTGAAGAATTGATGCGAGTTGGTCAATCCCAGGTGATATTTGCTCGTTTACAGGCTCTTAACAAGAAATAAACTGCACATTTAGCTCCTCCTTTTCATGTTGCTTTGTGTCTTCTGTAGGTCTAGGATGGTTGATTTCCACCCAATGCCTTTCCTCGATGAATAAAGGAAAAGGCTCTATAGTGTGGTCTTGGAAATCTTTCATATCCATATTGGAATCTGATTCATCGTTGTCATACGCAAGCTTGCTACTCCCCAAGTCAACAAAATGTAAGGTAGGGATCTGCTCATTTACAGGCTCGGGACAAGAGGTAGACTGCACATTTAGCTCTTCCATTTCTCCTTCATGGCTCTCCCAAGGATTAGATTCATAATCATCATAAATAGGAACCAAAGAAAAGCTCTACTCTTCGTTATCTTCGTTACTTCCTTATTGTTGTTCCAGATCCGATTCATACTCAATATCTTCATGCTCGGAATCTAAAACATACTTACAGTCTTCTTGCTTATGAACATGCAAATTTTCAAGATATGCTTGCATATGAACCCCCTTGCTAGCCCTGATGTTCTCTTCGACCTCTTCAGCATCTTCAAACAGGTGTCTTAAAGATGGAGATTTCCTCTCTCTCAAGAGGACCAGCTCTGGATGCTGAGCCATGACATAGTACACCATGGCAGCAATCTCTGTGGGTCTGATCTCCATAGGCATACTATGATAAACACTGTAAAACCTCCTGTTGAAGACAGCCAAGGCTTCCTCCTCCCCTCTCCTCAAGGCATTAAACTCAAACCAGTATTGATCAAGGGACTTGTTCTCACCCCAACACTTTAAAAATGCATGGCATAGCTCGGTCCAAGAGCCAATAGAACCGGCTTCCAGACATCTAAACCACACAGCAACATCTCCAGATAGGGATTGTGAGAACAGCCTGTTATCGCACAGTTTGTAGTTAGGATAAAAGCTAGAGATGAAGAGACAAACTGGCGTAACTGGAACCTATCCCACCCAATGTCACCTCAATCGGATGGTTCTTTCTATTTAGGGAGGTGAGGCCCAGGGGAGACGTCCCGGGTGACCTGGGGTTTTGAGAAGGCAAAAGGATAATAGGACAAGGATAAATTCCCCCTCTCACAAGTCACCACCGAGCAGATAGTTCGGCCAAAGGCCAATTAAAGGTAAACCCCCAAAAATATATCTGCCTAGAACAAAGCAACAACAAATAATATATGCAAGCTATATTTCGATGCGTTAGTACTTCATACAAATAAATGACTATCTAAATAACATATAAGCAATTTGGCAATAAATGTTGATGAAGTCAATGTTTATCAATAGCAAATGAAATTTATAACACTTCACCAATAAATATTGGGACAATATGGCATTCAATGTAACCAATCAACACATAATCTAATAAATGCCTCAAATCACCATTCAATTTTCTTATAAAGTAAAACGTTTGCTGCAAAAATGATATAATAGCCAAAGATGACTGCAGCAACAGGTTAGTTAGGTTAGTTCTTAGGCCAGGATTAGAAGTTAGGGTTTGATTCAAAGAGTTTTGAGAGTTGTTTGTGATCAATTTCACATCAGCGCATGAGGTCTTAGGATCAAGTGCCTTAGGGTTAAATGGAGTCAAAAGTGGAAGACACAGGAGTTGAAGGAGGCAACGGCTAAGGATTGGAGGGAGGGACTTTGAGGTGTTGCTGAAGCAACGCCCCAAAGTCTAAAACGCTAGGAGAGAGATTCACTTCAGTGTAGATGAACCAGGCCTTGGTGATCTCTCCTCCTTCCTTAGCTCAATGGAAAAAACGGCTAGCATGAAAGATAAAGTGAGACAAGAGGGTTTGATAAGACAAAGTGTTGCAGCAACAAGGCCTCACCAGCAAACCCTAGAAAAATCGACGTTGTTGTCGTCCTAATACACACTTGCAAACGTGAGCAAAGTCCATCTCACTTAGTGTGTCCTTGGAGGCACAATGCCTAGGTTCGCAGTCCACACTGTCACCTTGACTGGAACCTCTTCCTTCTAGGCTTACTCCTAGGGAAGCCAAGGGGGGTAGACCCTAGTTACTAGATATGATTTAACTTTAAAGTTCTAGGAGTTGATTTTAATTTGTTAAAAGGTTTTGGGGGGAATACTAGCCTATGATGCTAAGGCAGCAAATGCACAGTGCAAGATTAATTATGACAAGCAAATCCTTCCCTAAGTCAACTAAGACTAGTGCCTAAAGGTTGGGCAAGGGGTCAAATAAGTTTGAGGGAGTTTAATTACAAAAGATTACAAGTAAAAGATACTAAAGCTATCCCACAAATAAAGATACAATTACTTACACAAAGAATTAGAAATGTTACCAAGATACCAGATATACACAAGAGACAAATAAACAAGATATAGATGCCAAAGTGTGAGATTTAAGAAATATCAAAGTTTAAGATCAATCTCATAAGGCCAAGCATGCCCCAATAGCACTTACTCTATTGGACTGCTTTTCAATGGCAACCACTAAAGCACTCAAGATTCAAGAAGATGATGCCTCCCAAATGGGATACTCAACTTCTTCTTGAATCACACCA
>ML811749.1:126955-144701 GCA_009831015.1 Picea engelmannii
AGTTGACAACCTGAGGATAAAAAACCCTCGATGAAAGGAACTCTCCCAATGAAAACATCCCAAGGTACCTGACCTAACTATGATCCATGCAGACTTATTACATTATCAACCCACGCAGGGGTGCGGAAATTTCGTTTACAAAAATTTGTGTTGGAGCATCAAATGCCCAAGTAAAACCAATACTGTCTTCATCATATCTTCATCAGGTGATGTATACTTCATGGCACATGAGTTGACCCCCTAGCTGAATAGGCGGTCAACAGGTACCTAACCTAACTATGATCCATGTAGACTTATTACATTATTAACCCACGCAGGGGTACGGAAATTTCGTTTACAAAATTTTGTGCTGGAGGCATAAAATGCCCAGTAGAACCAAACTGTATTCAACATACTTGCATCTGATGATGCATATCTTCATGGCACATGGAGTTGACCCCCTAGTTGAATAGGCGGTCAACAGGCCCCAAAGTGTAGAAACCCTAGGCTTCAAGGCGTCTCCTTCTTCTCAACATCTAAGAGGGACGGCTAGCAAAAGGGAAGAAGAAATAGGAGTGTAGCTACGGCTAGGCTATTTCTTTCCTCAACAAATGGCTGAAAAATCTCTCTCAATGGGGACATGAGACAAGGACCTACTTGTGTGCTTGTCACCTAGGGTTTTGTTCAACAAAATCATAAACATATGCAAGAAATTAAACTACAACCATTCATTCAAGAAGTTTTGTAGAAAAAATACTTACAATTCACCAAGAAGAAGCAATGCAGACCCTAGTTGTAACACCTTCCATTAAGAGAGAAGCCAAAACATGCCAAAATAGTCCTTCAACAAGTGTGCATCACCAAATCAGCCAATAACCCAAGATAGGGTGTAAATTTTAGACCTCCTTATGGAGTGAGTGAATTGTGATGAAAAAATGAAGGTAAAAATCCCTCATTTATACCATTCCATGACCTAATTTTACATTTTAGGTCATGTAAAAGATCGACAAGGCCAAAATACCAAATCATACTGTTTTTACATTAAATTGTCAAATTAAAACCCTAATCAAGTTGAAAAGAGATAAAAAGGCCCTCTAAGGGGGACGTTAGCCCCTTCTAGGCCAAATGAAGCATCCTGGAGCAAAACGTTAGCCATCTTTGGGCTTCTCCAACCTGCCACACGTGCCACTGCTGCCCAGTCTGCCTCCCAAGACGTCCAATAGGTTGGATGACGTCATGGTCATCAAGGGTGACGTCCCAGGCCTTCCAAGGCCAACGTTCCACTGAAAATGGTTCATCCCCCCTAGGTCAAGCTGTGTCGGGGTGCCTCTGGTGGAACGTCCTCTTCTTTTTCGGTGCAAAGCCCTTGATCCATCTCTATCCTGTCACTGCCCCCTGATGGGATCTCAACATCCACCTGATGGGCTCCTCAACCCCATGAAGGTCCGAACTGATCATATCCCCATGTGTACCGGTCCAAAATGGTACCTGTCCGTCGGGCATGGTCCTGCACATCAAAAGCTACACCCTCCATGGGCTCATCAGTCACAAGGATCATAACAATGTCAATCATATCTCATCATCAATATTATTAAACATGTGCATAAAATCCCTAATACATCAGTTAACAGCTCAAAGACATTACACAAGCCTACAATACAAGTCTGGAGAAAAAGACAAGGTGTCCTATTGGGCTAGTGTCCACAGAAGAAGGAAAGTTCTCAGAAGAAACCTCATCCAAGCCATGTAAGTGGGTGATGTGGTCAGGGGATGTCCAAACATATGGCTGCAGTGTGGGCTAAGGATGCAAAAAATGTCACCTGTGGGTGCCTTTGTAGAAGGCGAGCTATACCTGTCATGGATGCATTTTTTCCAAGCCCATTCTTGCCTTTTAGTCTTCATTCTTTTAATCTTTTATCTTTTATTGCTTTTTTTGTTCAAGAGCTAATAAGGGGACACTGCCTTGGCGTGGTGACTAGTGGTGACAGCGTTACCCACAAGTATATTCACAAAAATGAGAAGGTTGGCTCATGATGAGACCCCCTTTCCCTTGGCCATGCAACCAAGAGTCACTGCCCTGGCGTGGTGACCAGCTAATGGCAATGTCATATTGTTAGATACCCATGGACCTAAAAGGCTGGCTCGTGATGAGACCCCCTATCCTCTAGTTAGGCCTTGTTTTATTATTTTTTCCGGGTCCCTCTTGTTTCTTGCTGAAAAGCTTTTTATTGCTTTCTCGAGGATCCCTGGACGAAGCATCTCAAGGTTTTAATTTTAGGCTTTTATCTTTTACCAGCTTGCTTTTACCTTCTGGGCCTTTAGCCCCTTCTTCCCACGAGATAAGGTGCAATCCTAAAAAATAGGTCAACCCAATGTCTGGACAAGTGGAATGGAATAGGTGAGCGGGAAACAAGATGGAAAAGTGGTACTATGATGGGAGCGGACGATGGCCTTTCAAAAATTCCCCCTAGTGGCAAACCAAAACCTACAGAGACAAGCTTGCTAGGGCACCCTGCCAATCCTCCCAAACCTGGTCAAGTGGGCAAGTGTAAGATCCAAGCAGTTGTTAGAAATAAAAGGAATCAGATGCATACATTCAATGGTTTTGATGATCAAAGTGACACATACCATGATATCTGGACTAATTACCTCATGGAGCAAAAACCTTCTCTAACACAGGACCAAGCCGATGGTGGTGGATGCTACTGCTGCTGACAAGATAAAGGTGTTGGAAGAAAGAAAAGGTGGGCCCTCCAGGGCCATGCTAAAGTCAATCTTGCTCTCGGTACTCCATGTCTAGGACCTGTGGGCCTCAAGACATGATCTCCTAGTTATCTCGGAAAGTGGGGGATAACACAACCTCATGGCAACATCATCATGAACAATCTCAAATTGATCGACAAAGCACTCAAAGGCCTCCAAATGCCTCTCAGCTGTAATATGATCCTCTCCAGAAAACCGAGGAAGATACTCAAAGGAATAACGAGGATAAGGATGAAGGTCATGTGGCAGCCTTAAAGGTTTAAACAACTTATTTCTGATTTTAATTTGAAAAGCATTGGGTTGATCATGAGGATTAACGAGTTGATGGAAAGGCTCAGCAGGAATAACAAAGGGTAATGAGATTTGAGAAGACTGTGAATTATTTTCAACCTCCTTAGGGCTACAAGGGTGATCAATTTCAAGAGGAGATGCAATACAGATCTCACTTTTATGAATAGGCAGAGATGAAGACACACGATCGGTATCTACAACACAAGAAGAGGGCATGTTTTCTTCTTCCAAGGATGGATAAATAAAGGAAGGCCTCTTATCATCTGAATAGACAAAGCAGAGGATAATCCTCTTTATATGTGAAGGGAAAGAGAGAAATGAGCTGATAAACAAGAACAGGATTTCATGAATAAAGCTCATAAACTGATACCTGGTCTTCCCCTTCGGTATGGTCATCTTTTTGTCAACGGGATCCTCCCCAGTGGAGTCTTCGATTGTGGAGACACCAGGTGCAAGTTGCAATCTTCAATGGTTTTGATGTCTGATGCACCTTCAGAATCAGAAGCTCGTTGTCGTTCTATCCTAGGGAAAAGTCTTCAATTCGTTCCCCGGCAACGACGCCAGAAATGTTAGCACTAGAAGTCACCCTCCGATCGCAAAGAGGGTAAGCCCAGTACCCATCAGAGTTTTATGTCACAGGTTGGTTTTAAAGAGGTCAAATGGGCGAAGACTCAAGATGATATCGTTTTAACTCAGAAAACTGGACTAGTATGTACATGCAGGTGAGGTCTTGATTAACTCCAGTCAGTAAGTTGGAGAAAGGGTGAATAGAGGGAAGACTTTGGTTAGGAGAGTGTAGAGGTTTGTCGTAGACATCAGGTCCTCCAGCAGCCTAAGGAGGAAAAGCTTCAAATACAAGATCCTCTTGGATTCAAAACTTCAAGAAACTGAAGAACGTAAATAACAGCACTGCAATCAAACATACATTACAATACAGTCAAAACAATCCATGTGAATCCTTCAATCATGGACACTTCAGTATGAGAGGCAAATATGATGAAAAAGAAGCCGACTTTCATTAAACAAGAAGTCTCAGATCAAAATACATAACCAGAGAACCAGAAGCTTCATCCAAAGTTTACAATACGGGAGCACTGCTCAACCATCGACCATAATAAAATATCGAAACTACCTACTTATACTCAGAACTGTCCACAACCACCAGGGGCGCGCTCTGGCCACTGCATTCAAGGCTTGCCATCTGCATCTTCTTCTGTCAGACTGCGCATGCATTCTTCTGTCAGACGCAAACTTAACTCACCATGGGCCTTCAGGAAAAATCGTCCATCGAGGGGGCCTTTGGCTGACAGCTCTGTCTCTACAACCAGACCCTCCATGTTTTCCATTTATGGAGTGAGTTGAAGTTTCAACCACCACTCCCATTTCCATTAACTACCTTCAACGGAATCGGGACGAGGGCTAACACCCATGAATGTTCCAGGCGGTGCCCACGACTTCTTCGAGTCAATCCCGGTGCCTCGAGGCCATGCAGATCTTCTGTGACCAATACAGGCGCTTTCAGAATCTCAAGCTTCAGGCGCCAGCTCCTTCTTCATCACTTCTTCGTGCTTGTGACCTCGGGCCATGACCTGGCGCTTATCCCATATGACGCTTCGGGATTTCGCGCTTCGAGAGATTTCACATTACTTGACTACAGATTCCCCCATACCCGAATGACGAAATCGCTCCTCTCAAATCGACGGTCGGATCTGCTATGCATCCGACGATCGCGATTACTTCCTTGAAAACCCGAGTCACCAATCATGCGCTCGGTGCTTACCTTTCTTCTTGGGCCCACCTCCTATGTGTACCTCGGGCTGTGACCATGGGCCCAATTCCTAGGCGCTTCACGACTTCGCGTTTCGGGTGCTTTGATGTGAGCCACTCCCGACTCGCCCGATTTCCGAACTCCTGAACTAGAGCCTAGCGAGCGCTAGCTCCCTATGGACCCCTCCGATGTGACCTCCACTATGACCTAGGGCCCAACTTCTGAGCATTTCGGTACTTCGCGTTTCACAAAGTCGAAAGTTAGCTTACCTCCTTTCTTCCGATTCCTGATTCTCCGACTTCGCCAATGTCAGATCAATGGTCCACGACCTTCCGGGATCCGACGGTCCAGATCTCTTCTTCGCGAATCAGGACTTCGCGTTTCGGGACTCGGGGTCATCTTTGCTTGACTTTGATTTCGGGACTTTTCTCCGGCGCTAAACTTTGAGCAACTTTTGGATTCCGAGCGCCCGTGAGCCGCTAATCTGATCTTCTCAGGAATCTCCACCGTTGAAGCTGATCTCGCCTGTTAGCTTGAATTTCGGGCCCGAAATGGACTGCTCTGAACACTAGGCTTTGACGTTTCTTGTGCAGGCCGCGAACTTGGACAACCTACTGCCTTTGACAACCATATGTGATAACACAACAGGATGTGAGATTTGAGGAGGATAGAGCCTTTAGGAGGTCAATGGATGTTGAGTAGGGGGAGTAGCAGGCTCCTCAAATTCAGGTGAGTCCTTCACAGAGTATGTTGACACAAAGTTCAGGACCATCTGCTTTAGGGACTACATGTCCACAGGTGATAGGGTCACAAATCACTGGTCCTAGGGTTACCAATTCATAGAGTATTGTTTCTTAGTCTCTTGTTTCTCAAATGACCTCAGGATCTTCATCTTTAGGTACACAGTCTTCAGGTGGTGGAATTGAGGAGTCGTCCTCTCCACAGGGTGCTACTTCAAAGAAGAGGAAGCCCAAGTGGCTTCAAGACACTTTGAAGGAAGCTTAGGGACCTGTGGAGAATCCCACGCAGGGTGCAAGGGAGAGTTAACCTCCAGAGAGGTTTTGCAACTATCTTGCGATGGTGAGAAGCATCATTGAGTCCAAGCCTTCCACCTTTGCGTAGATAGCAGGTCAACAAGTCTGGAAGGACGCCATGGTGGAAGAGTACAATTCCATCATGAAGAATGATGTTTGGGAGGTGGTTCCAAGACCTGAGGGGAAGTCAGTGGTAACTTCCAGGTGGCTCTCCAAAATCCAGTATGTTGTTGATGGCAGCATTGAGAAGTACAAGGCTCGATTTCTAGCTCGGGGGTTCTCACAGGTAGAGGGCTTAGATTATGATGAGACCTTCGCTCTGGTTGCTAGATATACCTCGATCAGGGCAGTGATCTCCATTGCAGCACAGATGGGTTGGAAGATCCATTAGATGGATGTGAAGACCGCATTTCTGAATGGTTTCATAGAGGAGGAGGTGTACAATGAGCAGCCACAAGGCTTTGAGGTGCATGGGAGAGATCCTCATGTGTGCAGACTGAAGAAGGCATTGTATGAACTGAAGCAAGCTCCTAGAGCTTGGTATTCGAGGATTGATACATACTTGCAACAGATGGGTTTCGAGAAGAGTGAGGCGGATCCCAACCTTTATATCATTGTGGTTGGGGAGGATCCTCTCATTCTTGTGTTATATGTGGATGATCTCTTCATTGCAGGAGCTGAGAGACTCATATTTGGTTGCAAGGAGATCCTTGCTTCAGAGTTTGAGATGAAAGACATTGAATTGATGCACTACTTGGGATTGGAGGTTTGGCAGGAGCCAAGACACATCTTTCTCGGACAGGGCAGATATGTTGTTGACATTTTGAGGAGATTCTAGATGGAGGATTGTAGGCCCATGTCCACACCCATGATAACCAACTAGAAGAAGCTTCATTCTTCTGAGTCAAAGTTGGTCATGTAGGTGTATGAAATGGTGGAGGGAATGTTTGGGCAAGGGGTGCAGTGATAACAAGGAAATGTAGGTCTTACCTGTGGGTGCCTCTGTAGAGGGCGAGTTGCACCTTGTCATGGATGCCATTGTTTCCTAGCCCATTCAATGCCTCTTATTCTTTGTCTTATTGCTTTTTCTTTTCAAGAGAATAGCTGGAGGACACTGTCATGGCGTGGTGACCAGTGGTGACAGCGTTACCCACAAGCACTTCACGAAAATGAGAAGGATGGTTGGTGATGAGACCCTCTTTCTCTTGGCTATGCCACCAAGAGCCACTACCCTAGTTTGGTGACCAGATGGATGGTAGTGTCATACCGCTACATGCCCATGGACCTAATAGGTCGGCTCATGATGAGACCTTATATTCACCAACTAGATCTTGAGTTTTGTTTTATTTTACGGGTCCCCTTTTCTTGCTGAGAAACCATTTATTGCTTTCTCGAGAATCCCTGGGCGAAGCATCTCAAGGTTTCATTTTGGGTTTTAAATTTTGCCAGCTACTTTACCCTATGGGCCTTTAGCCCCTTCTTTCCACAAGGACAGGTACAACCCTTACTAACTTGGCAAACCCAATGCCCGAACCAAGGTAGGGGAAGATGAGAGGGACAATGATGAAAAGTGGTATGGAAGGAATGGACGACGACCTTTCATAGACCAACCTAGTGACAACTCATCCCTAAGGGAACCAGCTTACTAGGGCACTATCACCCCCCCCAGGTATGAACAAGTTAAAGAGCATTGTAATGTTCCCAAGCCAATTTTTTCGCTTAGAACACTAACTGCTCACTATTTAACCGATAGATGTCTGTTTGCTTGCAGGTTTACTTCTGAGTTATGTCTTAGGATTTATATTTCAATTATCAAGCATAGATCTGAAGATATAACAATGGAATACAAGATAGAACCAATAACACAAGATATGGAACCAAACAGCATAGATATGACCTTTATTGATATAATGAGCAATAACCTGATACAATAAGGATGTTGATCTGGAATAACATCAGATAGCTCCAATAGATAAGATATGAGTTGCTACAAAATGCTCCCGATAAGAAGATTCAAGCCTCCCAAAGGTTGGATACAGAATGAAGGCCAATACAAGAAGAACCAGGGTCAAGTCCAAACCCCCTAGCTGATGACATGTCCTCCTGAAGAGCTGAGAAGACCTAATATTTCGGCCTGGGTGATGGAAGTCTCCAAATGACTCCAAATCCTGTAGGATGATAGATCGGGGTGAATAAAACCCCCTCCTGAAGTTTCAGACCGAAATGCCAAAGGATACCCCTCCAAATGTTGAAACCCTCAGTGGAGTTGCGCCCTCCTGAATGTTGTCAATGCCCAATAATTCGGCCTTGATGAAAGAGGCCTCCAAATGCCCTGAAACTCCCTAGAAAGATAGATCGGGGCACTGCAAGTCACTGGGTGAAGCCTCAGGGTCAAATCTGAAGTATAACCCCTCCAAACTGAGTAGATATGAATCTCAATAGTGCTCTCCTTCTCTCCAAACCGTGCCAATGCTCTAGGAAATCATCCGACAAGAGTAACCCTCTCAAAATACACTAGATCTGATGATCAAGGCCCTGAAAGAAATACCCAAGTGCTAGAATGTCCAAAAGCCCTGTCAATCTCCTGGATCAAACTTCCCTCAATGAATGGTGCGCCCTCCTGCTGAAAACCCTCAAGGGTACGGCCTGCAGACTTCATGGATGAGTGTTGATCCCTGTGAATGTTGTAGAATGGTGTGGGTGGAGTATTTCATCCCCGAGACCAAGCTTGGAACAAGGTAGGTGGAATCTTTCACCACCGAATTGTTCTCTAGGGTTTGTATTCTCAAAACCCTCAAAACTGTGTGCTCAAGAGCCCAAAAGAAAAATGCATAATAATCCAAGATGAATGAGAGGTGCGCCCTAGGCTTTCCTTTATACCTCCTTTCTATTCCTCTGTTGAGTTAAGTTAACCCTTAGGTTCAACTCCTAACTCAGCCTCAAGCGTTCTAATTGTTCAGTGAGTTACTTTTTACCTTTTCAAGTCAACTTCAAATTATAACATTGAGTTTAGCTGACTTTTCCCCATGCTACATGAGACTATAGTCTAGTGGGGATGACTAGACTACTGAGTCTCTCCAAACCTCTTCATCAAGAAGTGGGGGACATTACAAGCATAATTTCCAAGCAAACGTCATGAAACAAAAGAGAGTTCAATGCACATATTCAAATGCTTCGAAAATCAGAGTGACACATAACATGATACCCAGACTCGTTACCTCATGGAGCAAGACCCACTGCTACTTCAGAATCAGGTCGATGGGATGGATGTTGTTGTTGCTGATAGATAGGATGCACTAAAGAAAAGATGGGTCGTCCGGGGCCAAGCTCAAGTCATATGGCTCTCGGTACTCCATGTCTAGGACCTGTGGGCCTTGAGACATAATCTCCTTAGTTGTCCCTAGGATAGGGGATAACAAGACCCTTCCAAGAGAATCTCTCCCTCACCTGCCTGTAAGTCTTTAGAAACCACGGGTGCCCTGCCAGTGGTGCATCATGAATTGCCCTCAAAATATTATCCTTGAGTGTGGACTTAGGGACAAGATAGATCCTATCCTTGTAGTAGATGATGTCATCCACTACCCTGTCCCTGTCATCCTGAATAATGCCCTCCATCAACTCACAGGTGAATCTATTCTTGGAATACTCCACCAAGAGAATGGACTTCCAGTTCCTTGATATCTATGTCATGGAGAAGGCTGCAGGTCTCCTAGAAAGGGCATCAACAACTACGTTCTTCTTTCCCTTCACGTACTCAATGTCAAAGTCGTATGCCTACACCTTACTTACCCATTTTTGTTGTCTCTCGTTCAGGTCCCTTTGCTCTAAGAAATACCTCAAGCTATTGTGGTCGGTCCTAACTCAAAGCGGCCTCCAACTAGGTATTGTCTAAAGTCAGCCAATGCATGCATGATGGCCAACATCTCCTTATCATAAATGGGGTAGAGCTTCTCTGGCTTCCTTAGCTTCCTGCTCTCGAAAGCTATGGGGTGTCGATTCTGCATCAACACTGCTCCTATCCCCTCACCGGATGCATCACACTCCAATACAAATGACTATGAGAAGTATGGAAGTGCTAACACTGGGCATGTACTCATCACTTTCTTCATCCTGTCAAATGCTCCCTGCGACTCCTCTGACCATCTGAATGCCCCCTTCTTAGTGAGATCTGTCAATGGCGCACCAAGTTGTGAAAATCCTTTCACAAAGCGCCTGTAATAGTTGCATATCCCGAAGAACCCTCACAGCTCTATGAGTGATCTAGGTGTGGGCCAATCTAAGATCATCTGTATTTTCTCCTGATGCACCTTTACTTCTTCGACACCAATCATGTGTCCCAGATAGAGGATTTATGTCAACCCAAACTCGCACTTTGCCTCCTTGGAAAACAGTGATTGCTCCTCCATAATGTTGAGAATCTCATCCACATGCCTGAGATGCTCCTCCCAAGTCCTCTTGTAGATCATTAGATCATCAAAGAACACCAGTAAGAACTTCCTCAACTGCTTGTTGAAGATATGGTTCATACACAATTGGAAGGTAGTTGGTGTGTTAGTCAACCCAAAGGGCATGACTAGAAACGCATACTACTCGTAGTGACATCTAAATGTTGTCTTATGGATGTCCTCCTCTCTAACCCTGATCTGATGGTATCCCGATCGAAGATCAATCTTCGAGAAGTACACTGCCCCATGTAACTCATCTATCAACTCATCGATCCTGGATATCGGTATCGGTTCTTGATGGTCTTCTTGTTTAGTGCCCTGTAGTCGATGCACATCCTCATCGTGCCATCCTTCTTCACCAATACCACTAAAGAAGCGAAGGGCTAGGCCTGATGTGTCCAATCTCCAGCAACTCCTGTCTGGCCTTCTCTATCTCGTACTTAAACTTCTTCAAATGCATGTAGGGTGTGGTGATCACAGGCTTTGCCCCTTCCTATAATGACATGCTCAAATCCCTTGTCAGGGAGTCTCCCTGTTGGTAGCGGCCTAAACACCTTATCATGCTTCCCAAGCAGCTCCTGTATGTCCGCATGATAGTGGTGGCGATCCTAGGATGGCTTCTGCGTGGTGATCAGAGACTCTGCACCACATGCCACGTCCCCATGTCTAAAGATGGCCTCCATGCGTTTGTTCGACACGATCCTGGGAGCTCCTATTCACATGCCTCTCAATATAACTCGTTGACCCCCTGTGTCTATAAACTCCATCCTCATGATCTGATAATTCATTTTGAAATCTCCTAGTGAATACAACCACTGGACTCCTAACACCACATTGGTGTTTGCCAAGTCCACTACCTAAAATTCATCAGTCAACGTATAGTTTCCCAATGTCACATCCAATCCTTTGATCCTCTGAGTACAAGTCATGTTGTACCCGTCTGCTACTACCACGTTGAACCCCTCAAATTCCTCGATGGGAATGTGTCTCCTGGCAACAAGCGTTGCATCGATGAAATTGTGGTTGGCCCTATTGTCGCCTTATACACACCTGGGAGACGTGGAAGATATCTTCAATCCACTCAGTGTGTCCTTGGGGGCAAGTGAGAGTTAAGGTGTTGTCACCTAATCCTAAACTCCTCCGTCTAGGCTAACTCCTAGCGAAGCCAAGGGGGGTAGTCCCTAACAAATATACTAAGGCTTGAACTAAACTAAGTACAAGAAATAAATCTAGGAGTTTTATTCTTTCATCAACCAACCATAAAATGAAAATACACAGATCAATTATTCACCACGATATATTTTAAACATGTACTTGCATAAAAGGATACTTAAGACATAATGTTAGATGCAAGTAAAATTCAAATTGCTTCAAGTAAATGACTGAAAAGTAAATGAAGCATATGGCTTTGCAAAGTGTGTAAATGAGACCAGTGCCTTAAAGGTAATCGTGGGCAGTGTAGTTCGTGTATTTTATTAAGGTAAATTGATGTTCAGTTAGTGAGAGAATTTTAATTGCAAGTAAAGTAAATGTTTGTCTAAACTAGATTCAGTCCTTAGGAAAGGTCCCTAAAGTGGAGGTTGAGCAATGTCGCAGATCCAACAGGGTAAACCCTCTGATTTGACACACAAGCCCAAGAAAATGTGAAGGAATCCAAGATAAAGTAAGCAACTAGTAACCAAAATTTAGATTTTCTTTTGAGAAAGAGAGAAGGAAGAAACTTGTAGCCTTGGAACCCTTGGGCAATGGAGTCTTTAGATGAGTTAAGGAGAGACTAAGTCTTTAGATCCTTGAAGTTGTCAAGAGACAAGCAAGTTTCATCACCACTCCAAGCTATGAGACCCTGTAAGCTTTAAAATCTTGCAAATAAACTTGTTAACAAAATTGGTGTCACCTACACAAGAAACTTGAAGAGTATGTTAGTTAACCGAAACATGCATACACATCAAAGTCTCTAAATATAAATGAACAATAAGATTAACAGCAAGCTAGATAAATCCTATCCTACAAGATGATAGCATCCTTTCAAAGGCCAAGATAACAAATGCAAAGAAGAAATTAGGCAAATATTACCTCATAGATTAAGCACAAATTGACATCAAGCATCCACACACATGTATAACACAATTTCTTGACCTCCAAAGTCTCTTTATTCCAAATGAAAAGTATTACAATAGTACAACTACAAGCAGCAATCCCCAAGCTCTAACTAGTTTGCAGTGGGTGAACGCTTCAATATATAACAAAATGTGAAAATCCCCAGGAGAGGAGGGCGCACCAAGTGGAGGAGAGGGGCGCACCAAGTGGAAGAGGAGGGATGTCAAATGTTGAGGTAATGACTGCCACCTCTCCCTCAACCCAAATGATTGACAAGTGTGAGGTATGGGAAGGTAGGAGGGTGCCACCTCTCCAAGAGATGGGCTGCCCACTCAAGGGTGCACCACATCTCCAAGAGAGGCGCACCTCTCTATTGAGTACATGTTCCAAATAATGTTTGGCTGCCATATAACTCAATCTATATCCTTAAGATGCCTTTCTTAGGTTGTCACATGGCCCCTTGGGCTTTATTCCTCTTAAAACATGTTTGAACATGTTCCCCAAAATTAGCACTTGCTGATTTTATTTGATTTATTTTTACTTTTTTGGGTTTTTTGAGTACAATTATTTTTTAAGTGATTAAAATCACTAATTTACTCAACCAAGTGGGTACTTAAGTAAAATGGGTGTTCTAGGTCCAAAAATGAGCACCACCAAGGCATAGGAAGTCCCCTAGTACCACTTTTTTAATATATCTTTATTTCTTAATTAAAAATTCTCGTTTTGCAGAAAAATTTTAATTAACTAAAAAAAATAAAAAATCTTAGGGGGGACTTAGCACATTTCCATAAGACTCTAGGAGTATGTTTAGCATGGTAATATACATTAGACACTAGGCTTAGATCCATCCTAAGGCCTAACCATGAGTATATACTCCAGCTCTGGAGGGATTGAGTGAAAAAACTCATAAATTATAAATTGTCTGAAGGGAAAAATATAATAAATAAGTAAAAAAACACTCCAGAGTACAACTCATGCTTAAGACTAAGGTGGCTAAGACCTTTTACAAGTTCATCATGCAACATCTCTTATTACAATTTTTTATGGAAATGTGAAAAATTTGGTCTTTATTGACCGACTAAACTTTTGAACTCTGAATATTGAACATGAAAATGTTCAATCTTTGGCGGCTCGCTGGAAATCCATCCTAGTGCAACTTGGTGGATAACAGGCCCCACCATCGATCAGCGTTGTAACTCTCTGTCCCTGCAAAAGGCCTCTGATCCTGAATGTATAATACCTAAGGACTCCTGAAAGTGTGGCAATGGTCACTCTTTTGACGCCCTCCTGCAGTGGCGCCTACTCTGTAATCTCAAGGTGTGGTGGCTCATCATTGTTCTGTCCATTGTCTTGTACGTAGGCTATCTCATCATCACCATCATCCTCCTCATCAGAAAGCACCTCAATATAATGGACCTTACCTTTTCCCATGCATCAGTGACTCGGCTCCCATGGTTCTTTGCAACTATAGCAAAGCTTCTTCCTCCTCAACTCTCTTCGAGTCTCCTCATCCATCCTATATTCCCCTGTCTTCTAGGGAGGCTTTGTCACCTGACCCTTCTGTGGAATAAAGGGTTTCACTGGTGCCTTCTTGGGTACTGAGTTCGCCATATCCTGGGTCCTCATGATAGCATCCTATAGTGTGATTGGCCTGAAATCCTTCACCCAACCTCTCAAGGGTTCAGCTAATCCCTCCATGAATATCATCACCAACCTCTGCTCAAAAACATTAGTCACCATGACTGCCATCCTCTGTAACTCTGTGATGTATGCCACTTGTGTACCTGTCTGCCTCAACTGCGCCAACTCCCTGAAGTGGATCTCGGGATCCTTCTTATCGAACATGTCCATCAACCTCTGGGTGAATTCCACATATGATGTGATCTTGGAATTCCCTACCGTCACTTACCCATGGTACCACCACTCATGAGCTTCTCCATCCAAGTGTATGATGGAAAATTTAATTTCCTTTGCCTCTATCATTAGGTTAAGCTGGAAGTAAGTGTCCAACTTATGTATCCATGCTCGGGCTGTGCACCTGTCAGATCCGTCAAAAGGTGAAGCAATCAACTTCCCCACCTTGCACAGAAGATCAAACTTTTGTTGGCTCTATGTTGTCCTAGGCCTGTTCCTGAGCTTGAGGTTGCAGTAGTCATGGTAAGACATGGCTTCCTGGATATCCTCCCCTAAAGCTTGATACTCTCTGAAATAGTTGGTGAACTCATCGACCTGACCTTACTGCTCATGTGCTCCTATAGGCTGCTCCTCAAGGAATGGTGGCAATAATGGCCTAGGCATCCTCCAACTCCCTGTTGGTAGGGCACTCTGTGTTGGAATATGGGTATTGCTACCCTCTGCATGAGCTCAACCTCCTCCGTGGTTGCCTTTTGCATGTACCCTGTCACCTCCCTGGGATCCACTCGGCCTGGTCTGTCCTCGTTGTCCCACCAGCTGCATGAGTACCTCAAGGGTTTGTTGTTGGTTCTTAATCATCTCTGTCTGTCTCTGGGATGCTTTTGCCTATCTCTGGTTCACCTCATCTTGGCTCCTGGTCATATGACTCGGTAGCCTGATCACAGGATCTACTGTAGGATCTTGGTTATCTCCCATGTTTCCTTCTTGTCCCGACTCTGGTTGGTTCACTTCTAATTCTTCGTCCTCTAGTGATCCTAGAAAGGGCTGTCCTCCACGCTCCCATCTTCTAGACATCAATGCACTCACGGGATGGCAAGATCACTAACTTTGATACCACTGTAATATCCCCAATAGAGTTGTGCTAGGATATTATGTTTGCTTCCAATTATATTGTTTTGTTTGCGGGATTTTGTCAAATACTTTGCATTACATATGTTATTATGTTGATTGAATACTTTCTACAAACAATTTTCATGAATCCTACTAGTGGATATTTCATCAAACATATAGCATGCAATCCAATTACACATAGGACTAAAGAGACAACATTGGCATTTTATTATGAATGGAAACTGATACACAACAACAATAAATCTCTAATGGTTGTTATAGTAGTTGCAATACAACAGTAAACACTACAAACTCAAGCCAAAACCTGGTATAATACCATAGTCTCCTCAAAGATGACGCCAAGTTGATTCCAAGGCTCTCCAAGCCTCACGAGGCCTGCTCCAATCTCTACAACCCCACAAAATGGGCCCTCATCCCACCTTCAATACTCATGGCTAAATCTCAAGAGCCCAGAGCTACCCTCCAACTCCTCACGGACTATAAAAAGACCCTCACTGCCCCTCTAGATCTCCCGCAGCTCACTAGAATGGGTGGATCGACCCTCAAGGGACCTCCACGGTTCCTCCCAGCCCACAGTTTTGTAAATGGAAGAGGGTTGAGCCCTCTAGGACACCCCACGGACACCCAGTAAAACCCCGCGGCCTCCTCACAATGCCTACAACCCTATAGAAAGATAAATTGTCCCTCCATGAAGCCCACGAACTCCCAATAAGATAGTCGTGGCCTCCTCAAAGCCTTATGAGCTGCACAAAGGTGAATCGGCCCTCAAGGAAGCCACACGAACCTCATACAGCCACGGTCCTGCAAATAAACTAGATTGGTCTCCTCAAAAGGCTCTGCAAACCCTCCAAGCAAATCGATACTCTCTAGAATGAAGACAACCTGCAATAAGATGAATCTCCAATGGAAATCCTGGATGGATCCCCCTCTTGTCTAGCTAGGGTCGATGTTGCACCACTGAAACCAAACCAACAGTGGAAGGGTTTTGCCAAAACCCCAACAAAAACCTTGGCTCCAAGAGCACTCCAAATAAGAGATCAAATCATAATGAAGAAGGTGAAGTGCTACCCTTCCTTTATACTTCTTCAAACCCCTTCTAGATCTTTCCTCCTTTGACCAAATCAATATGACCATTATTTCCCCTTTTAAGTTTTTACTTAAACATTAAAAGTTACTTTTAATGTTTAAGTAATTAATAATTTACCTTTTTACTTAATGTCACTTTAGAAACATAACATCTCCTAGCTAAGTGACATTAAATAATCCCCTTTGACTCCCTTTTCTTTACTAACTATAGCCTACGAGAGTCGTATAGGCTAATAAATCATCCTCCGTCTCGATCAAGTGGAAGGGGACATCACACCTACCCACCCAAGCCAAGTGGTTGTCTCAGCCAACATTTGAGCAGCAGTTTCCTTGTCTACAACAGAAATTGGGGACAACTTCCTCTAACTAGGGAGGAAATGACAAGACTTATGTTTGTAGAGTTGGTCCAAATATGTATTATATTTTGTTTTGTATATTATGATCTGTATCTCATATGAAACAGCATCTATAAATTGATGTGCAATACCATGGTCACAACCACTTTCTTTTTTGTAAAAATGAAACCATCCAGCCAACTTGCAAACTTGTCACCATGGTGGAAAGACTTTGGACTGCAAAACTGGTCTTGCATTATGTCCACTCCCTTTCTCAATTTCCAAAGACATGTAATGAAAAAACGATACTAGCTGTAGAGTTTCTCAATATTTTGACCAACCTATGGTGTCGTGGATAGTGCATACTAATGAAGTGAGCTATGCTCTTACAACAATCATGCCACTATGCAACTCCATAGAACTTTTCATTTTTCCAGGCAGCTAATGTATAAGAGCATCATGAAGGCCATATAATGCATCTATTGTTAGTCATACCTGGACCAATTCACCGTAATACCATGGAGTGCCATTCTTCATTCAAGATCAAGGAGAAATGTCTTGCTGCACACAATTTAGGAATCTTGGTGATACTCCTTGTCCCTCTTGGCGATGCTGGGAAATTCTCAACAATTCTTGGGCCAAAAAACTAAACACTATCCTCTCACATCTTGTTCCATAGTTACTTGTGGTCCTGCTAACATTCCTATAATCATGTCTTGAGTATCTATCATAAATAATCAAAACAACATCTGTATTAAAGAATCTAGCCTTGTCCTTGTTATCCCCGATATCTAGGGATAACTAGGAGATCATGTCTCGAGGCCCACATGGTTCTAGACATGGAGTACCGAGAGCAGATTGACTTGAGCATGGCCCTGGAGGGCCCATCTTTCTTCTTCTCAGCCAGCTTTGTCCTGTCAGCAGTACCAGCCTCCATCACTACCGGCCTGGACTTGCATCAAAGGGGGCTCTTGCTCCATGAGGTAATTGGTCCGAGGTATCATGGTATGTGTTGTATTTGATCGTTATAACATTCTTATATATGCATTAGATTCCTTTCATATCGGATGACTGCTTGGATCTTACACTAATCCACTTGACCATTGTTGGGGTGATTGATGGGGCAACTTAGCAAGCCGGTATTCATGGGTTTTGGTTAGCCACCAAGGGGGGTTTGCAGAG
>ML811750.1:3081-17709 GCA_009831015.1 Picea engelmannii
GATAACTGATATGTCGGTTTTCACCCCTTTTGTTTCCACAACTCCTCTTACTATCAACCTGCTAACATACCACACCAAACTAAGTGCATTCTAAAACTAATCAAGACAATTATCTTCTTACCTTTTAAACAGCTCCCCGACAATGGCGCCAAAAATTGTCAGGCTGCTAAATTGAAGATTTGAATGACCTGAAACACTAAATTGTCAAACCAGGGTTGGTAAACTTTGAGCTGCTACACTGTATGTGCGGGTAAGGCTCTAATCTCTATCTGAATGCTATCCTTAGAAAAACACACAAACTTATTCTGAGAACTTGAATCCTAATGATTATCCTGAAGCTTAGCATTTCCTATTTAAGTCATTAACAGAAACAGTCCTATGTTTAAATGCTGGTACTTCTATTTCCATGCAGAAGTATGATTTCACAAGATTATTCCACCACTACTTTTAATCATCTATCATCACCATTTCGATTCAAGCCATGACAAAAAGAGTATTTTCGGAAATTCATTTAATCTGGTCATCAAAATCAATCTAAATCTATCTACAGGAAAACAGAGCAATAACCTACTTACTGGTACCGGAAGCTTCCTCTGATTTAACTGTAATCTAACTGTTCTAATTAAGTAGGGTAACTAACTATCTAACAAAGCAAAGTTCATTCCAATTCTAAGTTATGTTCGAATTGAAAACTAGAAACTAATCAAATCTTAGTTCATGTTCTAAACTCTACAGGCATCAGTCATGCATTCAATATTCATCAACATAAAAGATAACAGTATGCGGGAAACGATTCTGTTGAAGAACGATTAAACACGATTCTGAACCAGTCAATCTTTAAACTTTAAGCTATCCTGTATGCAAATTCCAAAACACCGAGATGAACTAAATCTAAGGCAGAGTAACACAGTGACTTGAACCGGTTTGGCAGGCCCAACCAAACGGTACAAACGCCGAAGGAAAGAACCAGAACTAACTACAACATTCTATGCAAACATTGTATAACCTTTTCGCTCCATTAACTCAGAAGAGAATACTTCAAATCGTATATCGGTCGAATAGCATGACGCAACAACAATTTGTATTCAGAAATATGTGTTCACGATATAACATAACATAACCCCCGTTCTCAGGAGTGATCTCCTGTTTATAACAGTCTAAAGCAAAATACATAAAACAAATGGATCCCCCATCCAAAAATAGCTTGGAATCAAATTTTAAAACAGACTTCACATCTTCATGACACGTAGTGTCACGAAGTGTGAATGATGAAGAATTAACGACTCAGTTTTATCATTACACCTTCAATCATCCTGTGAGCGCTAACTCCAGCTGTCATGCGAATCTTTCTTTCTCCCATTCGGGCTATAACACACAGATCTTGAGCGACTCCATTGGTATCTCCACGGGTACGAGTTGGTACCTGGTACCGGCAATCCTGTTCCAAAAATAGAAGTGGTACCTAACCTAAGCGACATTAGTTTTAATATCAATTTAAAGCATCAAAATGCATAAGTATAGCTTGAAACATAAAGATACCTTAAGTAGCCCGATAGAATGGTAGGGAGATGTCAATTATGTCAAAACAAGGCCAAAAGGGTGGTACTGGGTATATAAATGGAGGTCTTTGGAATATAATATAGGCAAAAACATGATCAAAACCGGAGACCAACAAATAGAGAGATAGGAGAACAGAGCTGAGACTCTATTGCAGTCCGAGCTTGAACACATTGTAAAGAGGCATTTCATATTAATACAAACAAAACAGTTTTTCCTACATGTTGTTGTTTAGGTATTTGTGAGTTCATGAATGAATGTCTCTATGTGTTGATGATATGTTGTAGATGTATGTTATATGTGCATTTGCAAGGTGTTATAACCCTAAAATGCACCACACAGGCTTACCTGGCATCAGACCAACTCATGTCTCTTCCTTGCCAAAGCCATGCTGAATAAAACCCTGAAAAACCACTTAAAATAAGCAACCTATGCCCTAACCTAACATTGGGCGCATTGGAACGCTTGCTGGCCTTCTACTGCACGCGTTGGAACGTTGGCTGGCCCACTACAGCCCGCGTTTACCTAACAAAGCAAAAAATCAAGAAAGTTTCCGCCAGGACGAAAAGCTTTGGGTCAGTTAACTGGAACTCCCAGCCATGCATGGCCGAGAGTTCATCTAAAACCCTAGCTCCTTCTAGCCTATAAAAGAAGGGGTAGGGGTACTATTCAAAGGAGGAAAATCATAGCAAAGAAACTCTGCCCAATTGCCGAATCCGTTTTGTCCCAACCCTTTAGCCTTTCCTCAAGATTTAGGAGAATTCAAGCAAAGCAGTTGGAGGACAAAGAAGAGGAGGATCCCAGGATCAGGATCGAGGAACGGTGGTCGGTCTCTATAATCATTGTAAGTTGATTCACCTTGAGATTAATAAAAAGATACTTTTCCCGTCCCAAATACATGATTCTTATATGTTTTATGTGATTTGTGTTTAATCTCTAACCCTCTAGTAGAACAATAGCATGCATGCATAGTTTTGTCTTGATTGCAGGATCGCTTTTTGAAAGGAGCAGCAGAAGCAAGGAGATAAAGCTCAACGGAGGATCTACACCAACCGTCGATAAAAAGGTTAGTTGGTTCTTCCCATGTCTGGCTTGTGAAAAAGGGTTTTAGGTTGGGGTAGAAGGTTAAAGGTTATTTCTAAAGGGTCATGATCTGCATGCAAGTTTAAGCCCTAGCTTGTTAGTCCGTGGGGTAGAATAACCCCACAACAGAATTGGCGACTCCACTGGGGATATTTTACTCTTAGGGTTTCCGGATTTCATTGAAGGTTTTTTGGGTAGTTTAAAAGGAATAAAGTTTTTGTTTCTTTGTTTATTTGTTTTCTGTTAGGTCAAAGCTAGCAGGGAACCTGGTTATTAATACCAGTTTTTCCTTGACTGTTGCTTGACATTTTTTCTCGGGACACACAGAGGTACACGCGGCCTGCAGAAGGCCTGCACGCGTGTAACCCGTGCCCTAACCTTCTATAGCCCACGTTTGAACGCTTGTTGTAGTGGTTCCAGTAGCATGTAGAGCCCAGGAAGCTTAAGAGGCAGTCCCCTCTTCCCTGTCAGGAGTTTACCTTCTCAGGGGGCTTTCTGGGTCCTGTCTGGATCTTGATTGATTTACTGTCTTGCTTTCAGTCTGCCTCATTGTGTTGGTTATTTTTTGCATTTATTTTCTTTTTGAAATTTTTTCTTTTCTGTTGAAGTAGAAGCATCCAAGCCTTTCAGAGACCCTGGTTGTCAATACCAGAGGCCTCTTTCAGGTCTGGACTGCCTGTGTTTGATTTTGTCTTTGATTTTATACCTACACGCGGGCTGTTTCAGTTCTGCTCGCGGGTACCCGCGTGCTGTTGTAGCTCAGCACGCGTTTGAACGTGTGTTGTCTTGGTGACAGTCGCAGGCTTGATTGGTAGCTTTTTAGCTTGGGTGGGGCAGTCATCCCTTCCTGTGGTGAGAAGAGCTCCTCTCAGGGGCATAGAGTCTGGAACTGCACAGTCAGCAGGTTAGGGCATCTTATCCTTAGCCTGTGTTTGTTAGTTAATGTTTTGATAGAAAAGACAAAAGAGAAAAAATATTTGTTTTGTGGTTTTTAGGCAAGTGTTAGAATCGATGTTGTCTTGATTGTTTTTTTGCATTTTGTGCTCTGATTCTTTTGCGATCTGCGCTTGAAGCTAGAGTTTTCTTTTCATTCTCTTGGTTTTGTTCTTGTCAACATTTTTCCTTGTTGCGTTATTTTGCAACGAAAAAAAAAATTCTTGTTTCATTTTCTTCTTGATTTGAAGATTGTGTTGTTGCATCAGTAGCTTGGAAAGAAGTCTTTTTGCATAAGTTTTTGCAGTGCATGTAGAGTATAAGTAGCTCGCAGATTTGAGCAAAAATCCTTCACATTTCTTGCATGAAATCTTAGTAAATTTGAAAAGAAAAGAAGTCTTTCTTGTTGAAAAAGTTGTTGGTTTTGCATTTTAGAAAAAAAAATTGTTCATTTTGCTTTGTTCATTTTGCTTTGAGTCTTTTTACACACCACCAGTTTCACTTTCGTACCTTGTGACTTAAAAATCCCATTAAAAGCAACGCTAATTAAAATCAATTAGACTCTTTTGTTTGTAGGGTGCATACACTAGCTCAGTACTAGGGCATTGGAATAGGTTGGAGAGTAAATTCTCCAAGGCCACTCAAACCAAACATTGGAGTCTGACAATAGGGAGTGTAGAAGTCCAGTTACGGAAAGTTATCCGGGACCCCCCTCTGAGATAGGGGTTAAACACGAGGTCGCGTAAGGAAAGGAAACGGAGATAACCCCTCCAAAGCTGGACCGAGCGTTGTGGAGAACACATATCGAGGATTTGTTAAGGGATTCTGTCGTTTGCATTTTCCACGGAGCTTCGTGGGTCTCGAATCCGTTCGAGGTCCTCAGTTGTCTTCCGGACCATTTGCTCTCGATACCCTTGACAGGTTTTAGGCTTGATACCCTGCTCATTGTGGTCTACCCGACTGCCGACTGTACCCGCCTAGTGACTGTTCACGTGCTGGCAAACTAGTTGCCAATATTTTCTAGGGACATACACGGGTGACTGCGGGGGTATACCGCGGTACCTAGGACATACATCGGGCCATGCTTTGCAGAGTATACCCAGAGGGTGCTTCTGTATTCGAGTTGACTTGCACCGGTAAGTTGCTCTAGTGTTGGTTGTTGTAACTGTTCTTCCAACTAGTTTAGTGCTTGCTTGATTTATCTTCTAGGGGCTTTCTTTTATTGAGTGTTACTGTTTGTTCGTGTAGAATACCTTAGCGTGTCATGAATATTCTCACATAGTGGAGGATTCAGAGCTTCACCAGTCACGAAGGCTTCTGGGCCTGCCGCCGGTTATACTCAAGCCACCCCCGCCACCATTGAGGCGGAAGCTAGATCATCAAGGGTCTTTCGAAGCAACCGGGGCTTTTGAGCCCGAACATCCCCCCGAGGAATCGACCGCCAATCTTATATTGGTTGAAACCTCAAACACTGATACTTGGCCGAACATTATTGTGCCAATTCAATTCTACGAAAGCCTGTCAGTGCCTAACCCAGTTATGGAACCAAACTCTGTTACTTCCTCTGGGAATTATTCCATTCCTATCATTATTACTACCACAGGAGAAGCTTCTCCTAACTTGCCTTTATCGGCGGTCCGGGCCACCACGATCTCGGATGCAACTACGTCGCATAGTAGACCGACCCCATCTATCGCGGCGGCCACAACTCCTTACACACCTAGTACGACAGGCACTCCGTTTTCATACGGTATGCCTAGTTCAGGTACAAGTCCTATACTCACTTACTCCACTTTACAAACTTTGGGTTTGGCGGAAGGGAGCTCTAACACTCCTCTGCAAGGTCAACTTGGGGGCATTCCTGTACCTTTCAATGCTTTTCCTTACGCTGGAGGTCATATCCCTCCTTCGTCCCCTTCGCTCAGTGGATTGCATCAGCAGTCCGCCGGGCAACCTGCACACACGAGTTAATTTGGAGCCGGGAGTCAAGGAACACCTGCGCAAACTCTACCGGTAGGTTCGTCACCGTTTGTCTGGAACGGGACATTTGGTAATAACACTTTCGCATCCGCTGCTTTCCCATCTGGGGGCACACCTATTTTTGGACAGTCTACACCGGCACAGGGTACTATTCCTGCGCCAGGGGCACATATACATGGACCTTGGAACTCAGCACAAGGATCCATTCCATCCTCTAGAATGTCGTTCTGGGGTAATTCTTTCCACAGCCAATGGAACCCCGAACAGACTTCTATGCCTCTCCCATCAGGACCGACATGGGGTAATCCGTCCCAAAGTCCGTCAAACACGATGAATGCCCAACATCCTATGTCCTTCATGGGGAATCAGCAAATGATGTCTCCTCAAATGCAAAACCCTTACGCTGGTCAGGGCCACGGTTTCTACCAAAACCTGGGCCAGCAGCCAAACTTTTCCTGGAAACCTGGTGCCAGTAAAACTCCAGGACCCTTTTATCCCAGCTATCAGCAGCAACCAAAACTACTATTCTTGGCGATGTTACACTTGCCAGATTTGACACGGCTGTTAAATGATCCTATCTGTCATGATCCGCATTGGCCTCCTATGCCGACGAAGTTGCCTTCGGACATCCCAAAGTTCGAGGCCAAGCCTAACGAAGATCCAAGTGATCACGTGACTACTTTCCACTTATGGTGTTCATCTAACTCACTGAAAGATGACTCCGTCCAGTTGCGATTGTTTCAACGCACTCTTATTGGGAGTGCCGCGAAATGGTACATAGAGCTTGATCGTTCACGATATTCTTTTTTCGGCGAACTGGCTATGGCTTTCCTCAACCATTTCCAGTTACCTGTGAGATACGACGCCGGCACAGAATTGCTAGCTAATTTCGAGCAGACGACCGCGAACCATATCTCGGATCATATTCGAGAGTGGCGACGCCGAAAGAGTCTTATCAAGGTACCCGTCCCACCAGCATTCTTTCTTGAGTGGTTCCTTAATTCTTTAGTTCTGCAGTTATCCAAAGACGTCGCAACTTCAGGGGTTTTCTCCGAGGAGGATGCCATCATGAGGGCTCAACAGTTTGAGCTTATCTATTCTCAGTCCGGTCTATTGTACAACATCCTGTCGGATTCACCACAATCGATTCTGGATAAAACCAGACAGAGAGTCGGACCACATGCCGATGGTATTGTTGGTTCGGCACAAACCAAGCTCGCTGAGCAATTGACGAAACAATTGCAGTAGTTATCTATACAACATTCAGCGGCCAGCCAGACTACTTCTTTGGCTGCTCCTTCTACTCAAATGTCGGAAGTACACTCCGTACAGACGACTAACCCAAAGGCCAACCAGCAGCCTGAAGGGAAGAAAAAACAACGCAAGAAGAGTAAGGGGGATAAAAAATCAAATGATAATGTTGGCGAGGGCACCACGGAAAAGAGGAAGGCGAGGTATCCGTGCAACTTATGTGTGGAAGACCACCTGACCCATCTATGCCCTTGACTTGCAGAGGCCCAGAATTTTGTCACACAACAACAACAACCTGTGTTGACTAATCCCTTTCAGCATGGGAAACATTTGACTCACACCTCTACAAGTGTCGAGGGGGGCAACCAAGAAAACTGCCCTCCCCCAAACAATTCATCTTCCACGAACGTATACATGGTTAACAGTGATTCTTTCATAATGACTAGAGCACACGACTATAGAAAACCAAGCGCCCCTGAGAAAGGCAAGGAAGCCGAGATCCCATCTCTTCCTCTACAGATCGAGAAGACGTTAGGTGAAACAATGACATGCATTCCAAAGGGTGCATTTAAGCGAGCTTCTCATAATCCAAATGCAAGGGCCGCCCAGAATTACTCTATGGTGGAAGATTTATCACAAACCCCTTGTGCTATGTCCACTTTGGAGGTCCTCCAAAGTTTCCCTGCTCAGAGGAAAGCCTTGTTGACTGCTTTAGGCTCTACGGAGACTTGTAACCCAGGTACCATTATGTTAGATACAACTGACTTGAAACCTCGTTTTCCTTACCACGTCGCGTTCCAGATAGTAGTGGCTCACCCCACGAAAACGTTTACATGGAATATCTTCTGCATGGTGGTAGACGAGGGTGCTTCGACTTGCGTTATGTCGTTAGCATGCTGGAAAGCCATTGGTCAACCCGAGTTGTCTCCGTCACCTACTCTCCTCACTGCGTTCGATGGTCGTTCTTTCCGACTGCATGGCATCATTCCTTCTTTCCCTGTGCAGTTAGGGGGGAAGACCATGTGCATCGAAGTAGAGGTAGTTGATGCCCCCATCAACTACAATCTCTTGTTAGGTTGTAGTTGGACTTATGCCATGCAAGCGGTGGTCGCTACCATTTTCCGAGTCCTCCTATTTCCACATGAAGGCCGGATAGTGACTATAGATAAGTTGTCCTTCTCTCGGCCTGACCCAGCGTTGGGAGCATCCACGGTTCCCCTGGTAGATAATCCTCAAGCCGATGTCGTTAACATAGGAGTTGGTTTGTGCCCATCTTTGATGGGTACTTTCGATTACCCACCTCCTCAAGGCAATGTCAAGTTTATATCGACTCACCACAAGGCTGAGAGTTTCCATGTTTCGTCGTTCCGCACGAGTTACTTCGAGGATCCGTGGATTCTTCCTTCCCCATCAGCCACGATGGATGCGACAGGTCACCCCAGCATGTCCATTCCCTTGTCGGCTACTGAAGTAGTGTACTCTTTGGTCCAGCAAGCTTCAACCACTCCCGATCCGACTCCCGCACAAGAGTTGGATCTACTTCCAGAGCCTATCTGGGCTCAGGATTCTCTTGTCAACACCGATTCGTTAGATTTAGTCTTGCCTTCGGACGAAGCTATAATCGAAGCAATGACTGGTTCGGACAAACCTTGGGATGATTTGCATCACAGATCATATTTCCTCCCAGAGTTACACCGAATCGAGGCAGGCGAATTCACTATCACCATGACGGGGGATCAGCCTTGTCCCATTAACCTCTTAGCTACACAGGATATTTATGCTGAGGGAAATATGGCGACTATCGCTACCACGATACCTATCAATATCTCCCGAAACCCCGACATCGTGGAGAATGTCTTCATCGGAGCAGATTTCTCCCCTGAATAAATTCAGATTTACACGGATCTATTTAAATAATTCCCCGATGTTTTTGCTTGGTCTTACGAGGAAATGCCAGGCATCGATCCGAAAATAGTTGAACATGAGATCACTACGTACCCGGATGCTAAGCCTGTTCGACAGAAGCTTCATCTAGTTAATCCTAGGAAAGCAGCAGCCATCAAAGCTGAGGTTGAGAAATTGCTTAAGGCAGGGTTCATATACCCTATTCACTTGACTCAATGGGTGTCAAATCCCATGCCAGTCGATAAGAAACAAGGCACGATTCATGTCTGTACCGATTTTCGTGATATGAACAAGGCATGTCCAAAAGATAATTATCCAACCCCATTCATCTACCAGATCGTTGATGAGTGCGCCGGTTGTGAAGCCTTTTCGTTCATGGATGGTTTTTCGGGTTATAACCAAATCCAAATTAAACCTGAGGACCAACACAAAACGGCATTCATTTGTCCGTGGGGTACATTCGCCTATCGAAAAATGCCTTTTGGTCTCAAGAATGATGGAGCTACTTTCCAGCGGGCCATGTATTTTGCGTTTCACGACCTCAAACATATAGTCAAGGCCTATCTAGATGATTTAGCATCACGCTCTCGCAAGCGAAAAGATCATCCTTCACACCTCAGACTCATCTTTGAACGTTGTCGCTACTTCAGGATTCGCTTGAATCCCAACAAGTGCATCTTTTGCGTCACGTCAGAATGTTTGTTAGGTTTCATCATCTCAACAACGGGGATCATGGTAGATCCTCTTAAGGTGGAGGCGATCATCCAGTTGCCCCCCCCGTGCACAATTTTACAACTTCAAAGTCTTCAAGGCAAGGCGAACTTCTTACGACGCTTCATCGCCAACTATGCCGAAATTACCAAGGGCTTCATGCGTTTACTGAAGAAAGACGTTCCTTTTCTCTGGGACGAAGCCGCGCAGCGCTCTTTCGATGCATTGAAACACGCCCTTACAACCGCACCTTTTCTACGACCACTGAATTATAACAAGGATTTCCTCTTATATCTGGCTGCTGCAGAGTCAACCATAGGCATGGTTTTAGTTCAGGAAGATGATTCGTTTTCTGAATACGTGATCTATTACCTGAGTTGAGGCCTCGTAGGACCGGAACTCAATTATACTCATCTCGAAAAACTTGCGTTGGCAACAGTCCATGCTGTTCAATGGTTTCGTCACTATGTTCTGTTTCGCAAGACCACCGTCGTTGCCGTCGTAAATCCATTCCAGTACATGTTGACCCGACGATTTATCGGCGGCAAAATCAGTATATGGATGGTAATCCTCCAAGAATTCGACTTAGACTTCGTTTCAGCCAAGTCCAAAAAGTCTTTGGTATTCACAGAACTTATCTCGGAACTTCCAGTTGAGTCAGGTGACGTTGTGCCTAAGGAATCGCCTATCCGGGGGGATATGTTTTTGATCGAATCGTCCGACCCCTGGTACGGAGATATACTAATCTATCTCGTGATGAGCATCGGCGGATATGCCATCAGGCCAGGAACTATCTTATACTCAATGATACTTTGTATCGGAGAGGTGTCGATTGTATCTTGCGTCGATGTCTCACTCATGAGGAGGCCATCATAGTGCTCAACGATTGTCATACAGGAGCTTGTGGTGGTCACTTATCCGGGTTGGAAACAACCCAAAATATTTTACGAGCAGGTTACTTTTGGCCCACACTTATCAAAGATTGTATTGAGTTGGTCAAGAAGTGCCATCCGTGCCAAATCTTCTCACGGAAGATGAGGGCACATCCAGCTCCCATGTTTCCTGTTATCACCGTTGGTCCCTTCACCAAGTGAGGGATTGATTACACTACTTGCAACCCCCCATCAGCCAGGGGGCATCGCTATATCATTGTGGCTATCGACTACTTCACTAAGTGGGTCGAAGTTATGCCAACATTCAAAGATGATGGAGAGACTGCAGCTCTCTTCTTATTTAACCAGATTATAGCACGGTTCGGAGTCCTAAGAGACATTGTCACTGACCATGGAAGTCACTTTCAGAATCAAATGATGTCTGATTTAAAATCAAATCTTGGGTTACAGCAAGAACATTCCTCACCTTACTATCCCCAAGCCAATGGGCAGGTGGAAGCTGTTAATAAAACTCTTAATACAATGCTACAGCGAACCATCAACTCAGCCAAATCCAACTGGCATTTGATGTTATACTCGACATTATGGGCTTACCAAACATCAGTTAAGACTGCAACTGGTTTCTCACCTTTCCAACTCATTTACGGGCTAGAGGCAGTCCTGCCCATCGAATGTCAAATTCCATCTCTAAAGTTGGCAGTACAGTTATTGCCAGACACTTCTCCGCTTGAAGAACGATTAGTACACCTAGAGCAGCTTGATGAACAGTGTCGTGATGCGGAACTGGACAACGAGGCTCATAAACATAAGGTTAAGTGTCAATATGATAGGTCCGTTCATCCTCGGGTTTTCTCTGAGGGCGACCTTGTCCTGGTTTACGACCAAGTTAAGGACCCCCTGGGGGCAGGAAAGTTTAAACCCATGTGGTTCGGACCCTTCATTGTTAAGGAGGTGTTAACAAAGGGCGCTTATCATCTGGTCGATTTTGAAGGGAATGCTTTGGCGGAGCCTAGAAATGGGCTCTACCTCAAGAAGTACTACTCATAGGGTCATTGTGGGTAACTTTTTGTAACATATGTATAGTCTTTGTGCTATTACTTTCTTTCTTTTCTTTTGAAAAAAGTGTCATGGACGTGTCATTGATGTTATCTTTCGTCACTATGGTAGATGTCAAGTGAGTCTGAGGTATTCATTGGGTATGCGGACGGTGCTAGTCGACACACGTGGAGGCTTGCTTCCGCAGCTTGGGTAATCTTTACACCACAGGGTCAGTTGTTATCTTCTGGAGGGATATGCTTAGGTGGCACCACAAACAATGTTATTGAGTATAGCACAGTTATTGAGTTGCTTCGTGATGCTTTGTCATTGGATATCTCTTGTCTCCGGGTCTATCTAGACGCTCAACTAGTTGTGTCACAGCTAAACAGAATATACTGTGTGCACGATCCTACTTTACACTGAAGATTCCTTAGGGTACGTCTCTTGGAACACAACTTTGATTATATTACATATTTTCATGTTCCTAGGAGTCTAAATCAAATTACGGATACTCTAGCTAATCACATTTTAGATTGGCATCTTGCTCACACATAAAAAGATCATGATCAAACACATGTAAATACATTTTTGTACACATAATCCATAAAGACACATAAAAGAAATAAAAACCATATATATACATCATAAAATCCTCAGAGTACATAGATGGGCGCAAGCGCCTCAAAAAATGGGAACCATAACGAGTCACTGGGGCTTATTCCCTAAAAAAATATATATACATATCAGTGCTCGAGGCACATCAAAGGCTACAAGTCTGCTCAGGGCCTGTGGGCCCTGTTATAATCATGAACAGCCTGGGCTAAACGTCTAAACAATCGGACCCATGTTCGAGGTGCCCCCACAACATGAGTCTGCATAGAGGGCGGCAAGTCCTCTATCTCTGCCATGGGAACTGTGTGAGTGAGCGCAGTGAAGTTCTGCTCAACCCGCCTAAGAACCCTCTCGGCCTCTCCTGCTGGGAGGTTCCCTGCCACTGCTGCTCCCCCGGTGGCGGAAGCTGTGGCCTCTGGCCATGGGCGGCGCCTGTTCCAAGTATAATCGGCAGGTCGCACAGGTCCCACATTTGCACGCAAAACAAAAGTTCACCCGTCAAAACTATGTGATACAAAAAAAAATGCTATATATATAAAAAGACATAAAAATTACATATGCAAACAAAAAACCAGTACAAGCGGAGACTTACCCATCTCCCCTCACTCCTCACCAGGAGGCACTGGTATCGCAGGATCTCTGGAATAGTCAATCTCGGCATATGGGTAATCCTCGATCGCCGGAATCTATCGTGAAAACCATGCAAAGAAATCATCGTTGAAGGCCTTGGTGGTTCTCCCACCACCCTGTCGCGGCAGCAACGCTGCCCATCTGCACACTGTAGGGAAAGTTGCCAGATGTCCCCGTACTGTCAACCGAGGACTGAAGCATGGAACTCTCTCAAAAAAGAACGAACACAGGATAGTCCCAAACCTGAAGTTCCTGTGCGTTCGTTGTCTACAAGTTGTCAGTTGGCCTGTCATGCTGGCCAGTAGTGTGGTGCTCCAGTCGAAAATCTGTGCATTCATGCACTGAATGGCACAGTTCATCTGTGCGCGTGACGCCTGATGCACAGCCGCGGAGCCAGTAATCCACCCAATGAGCGATAAGATAGTTTGAAGGGAAAGGTTGGTGATACTACTGACAGGTATCGAGGAAGTCCTCTGATTGGTCCCAACCACACAATATTCCTCTATCAACTCCGAGACTTTGCTCGGCCCCACAGGAAAAGTCTGAAGGTTGACGGGTTCCCCTCTCCTCGAGAGGCCCGTCAGAAAGTAAATGTCCTCGGTGGTGGGCACCAAGGATTGCCCCTCTATCATGAAGGCCTCTGCATATGGATCCCAGTAGTCAACCAAGGAATTCAGTAGCCTAGGTTGAGCACGCATAAACGGACATAAGAAAAATTTCACTAACCCACACTGCGTCAGTACGGCCATAACATTTGGATCTGCAGCCACTGCCTCATTGGCAGCCTCATGCTCTCTCTCTCTCCACTACACATACATCCTGCCAAGTCACAAAGGCAAAAAGGAGAGTTTATATCTTGCAAAGACTTTTTTTCGTTGCGCGGGGGGTAACCCGCGGGCTGTAGAAGCGACAGTCGCGGGTACGCGCGCGCAGTCTTGACCCTGCACGTGGATACCCGCGGTCTGTCCCTGGACAGCCCGTGGGTGCCTAGGACCGACCTCTTTGAGGTCGACGCCCACCCCCAAACTCAAAAATAAACAATGATTGAAGTATTGAAATGCAAGATGAGGGAGTTTGTACTTACTTGGTCCAAACAGAATTTCATTTCGTCCACTGTATCTCCCGAAATCACAATCTTTGGCAAAGGGGGTCTTTTGGCTCCAGAGTCAATTTCCAAATAAGCAATGGTGATAATGAGCTGCCAGCTTCTATTTATAGACTTTTTGGCCTCTTTTTGTCACTTTTTTGGGCCTTTTTATCAGTTTCTTTATACCAAAAACCATTTTGAGTGGTTCGGGAATGATGTGGGATGGACTTGATCAGGTATTGGGACATTTTTGATTGAGTTTCAGAAAATAAAAATAAATAAAAATGCACATAAGGACGGTCCATAAAAAAAATTTCAAAAATCAACCGGGGCATATAGGGTAGGATTTCATCCCCACTGTTGCGTCTTGTTGCCTTTTTTTCTTATGATATAGGATCGATCCCATCCGGTTGCGATAGGGAACCATCACATCTGCTCTAGAAGTGTCGCAACTGGGTGGTAGAGCTTACCAAAACATGGATGCCCTAGGTAGTTCCTGGTTGCATTATGGTGTCCATGTTGTTTCTAACAACGTAGTAGGCTCGGGAGTCCATATAGTCTTTCCTGAATATGAGTTTGAGCCTCATTTGCATGGGCATTTTTTACTCTTTGTCTTACCCTCCGGACTCCCAAAACATAACGGGTCTCCTTTTAATCCCTTTTCAGACCCTCTAACCATGAAAAGATTGCCGAGCGATCTTGTGACCTTTCATGCTCGTTAAACTGAAATTTGAAATCACGTCTGTCCGGCGGTAGTTTACCCCTTTTTTGGTCCGGATGGTCAACTGTACAAACAAAGGAACACTCTATTGAATTTCCATTCTTTAGAAGAGTATCCTCAGGTATAATTTTATCCCTTTTTCGGGCCTGAGGGACTAAATTTACGAAAAAGAAACCCCCCCAGAGTCCATAGTTAAGCTCTTTTCAGACTCCCTAAAATTGAAAAGA
>ML811750.1:42498-78286 GCA_009831015.1 Picea engelmannii
TTAAGTGTTTTTCCAAACTCTATAATCTTGAAAAACCTTCGAGTTTACTATCTCTGGACTCATTAAACAAACATTGACAGACCCGTGATGGGACCGAACCACTCCTTCTTAGGGTTCGTTAAACATACTCTGAGGGACTCGTCCGAAGGATGAGCTTATATCAACAAGCATATGTGATCCTCTTCAAGATTGCGTAAAAATAAATAGGTACTTGCCAGAAATGGTGGGAGGAAATTTGGGAAAGGGATATGTTTCATCTTTGTATTGATTGGCAGTAAGTGTCTCTCTTGAACATGACACCCCCTATTCATCATTTGAAACCGGTTTGGGAAATCCATTTGTCTCTCTTTCGATTGATTACAAGGTCATTCGTGTGTCGTATTTGAGTCAATGCTGCCAAATCATTGGTCATGTCATTCATATGTTCAAGAGAAGTCCATTTGAAACCTATATTGAGTCGGCCATCTGCAGTTATCCATTCTCTCCATGTTGGTCTTCCCTGTGTCTAGTCCAATTTGCAAAATGCTCTATTTCACTTTCAAACTCTGTTACTCATTTCGTGTCATTGATGGGGGATACATCAAGGCCCTCCTGTGACGAGTTTTGTTCCATCGACTTCATCTCATTATCCAGAATCAAGACTTAGAAATTTTTTAGTACCTTGGATCTTGCATTCCTCAATGGCAATTTTCCTTGCTTTCGATAGTGGGTTTACATCATTGACCCCTGATCGAAAGATTCCGTCAGATGTTCGACATCAACTCATTTATTCACACTCGATGGATTGTACTATGGTACCTTGGGAGTCATTGACATCAATGGTCATCAGTCTGTGATCTGAGTATGGAAATTCCTACCTCAGAATTGATATATATGATACTCTACAGATGCTTGATTGTTCGCAGGTTTCCGATTAGATGTGCTCCTGGTTCTCGACACACACATGCAGCTTACAAAGTCTATCGACTGTCACTGGTTCCAATCTCAGACTTTGGGGGGCATTCTATTACCCATGATTTTGGTCGTCATGATGATGTATTGATTATGGTGTACTCAGGCTCTTCATTAGAACTTTCTCCAGAGACAAGTTACCTTCATCTCTTTTCAGAAATCACATTTTTGAGGAAGGTTCGCAGGCTACCAATACATTTTCCTGTGAGAATGCATGATTCTTGCAGGCTACTTTAAGCCAGGGTGCGAGAAGTTAGCACTGTGTCTAAATACTAGGGTGCGAACCCTTTATAAAGAAGGGAAAAGGATGAATTCTCGAAGCTTCTAGAAGGGAGTCTTCTAGAAGGATGAGATGGCATTCGAATGGTTATCTAAGTACTGGCTTTCTTGATATTTTGGGATCATTCCTATCCAAGTAACTAATTCATTCTCTCTTATATATTGAGGGGATTCTCATGGAAGAGGTTAGTAAGCAAACAAGCAAGGAGCTTATTGGAGAATTAGTGAAAGAGTGTGTGAAGGACTGAAGCTACAGCAGCTAGAGAACTCCAGCAAGGTTATCAAAAGTGGTTGATATTCTTCATGCAAGTGAGCAAGTGTGTGTGTCAGATCCAGGAGCCATTGAAAGGAGGTTTGCAACATCAAGGCTCAGGTTGTAATCTTTGCTTTCCATCAATATAATACAGTAATATGTCCCTTTCCCATAAAGTTAAGTCTACTTTATTGTATAACTCCTTGATCAGATACATCGATTAACTGTTGAATATATTGAGTTGTTTTTACTTCAATTGGTTTGAGTTGTTTTGGTCTTGACGACACAAGAGCATTGGAGCGAAGCTGGAAAAACAAAGAGATAAGGAAGCGATCATAAGGTATGTTCATGATTCTTGCCTCCTATTTCATTCAATAGTTCAAATCTAGGGAAAGAGTATTATTATGTCTTGCTTTGTTCTAGATCTAGGTGGATCTAGGGAGATCGGTTTGTGTCCGCACTTGCGGATTTATCTAATAACACCTGTAGAGATGAGGGATGGGCAGAGGCTTCAATGAGAGGACGTTGGTGTTGGACCAGCTAGAGAGCCACAGGGAGATGTTGTAGCCACCTTAGAGGATTTTCATCAATGGTTCGAGCAGGTCCTGCAGGGTGTTCCTGACGGCATATGCGTGCATATCCAAGACGAGGAGGTCCTAGACCAGTGCGTGGGGGTACCAGCAGAGTGGTGTACATCGATCTGCAGAGAAACAGTGGCGGGAGTAGCGATGACTAGTCGGATGCATCCTAGAGATGGAGGTCCCCCAACTAGTGGGGCACCTCCGACTGGAAAAGGACCTAGGGGGGGAGATCTGGGGGCACATTGAGTGCTGATTTTTGTATGTACAGTGTTTGGGAGCCCGTTTTTTTTGTATAGGCTATGTGATACCCCTTTTTGTACTCATAGGGATAAGGGGATTCGTGAGCCTACAGGAAGTTGTATATCTATATTTTTTGTAAAACATTGGGGACCTTGATGATGATATATATATGATGGATACATTTTCATCATTCGTGTCTTTATGTTTTATTTTTTATGATGTACGATGTCTATGTTATTTGTTGACAAATGTATGATGTTGTGTATACGATGTTGTTTAATGTGATAAATGTCAATCTAATACTAGTTTAGCCATGTGATTTGCTACTTGATTGAGGTTTCTTGGAATATGTGTAAATGTGATGGAATCAAAGTTGTGAGATAGGATTCTAACTTGTAGGTATTTGCAAAAGAGGCAAGGATGGTGAACATGATATATGTTGTTGAGCTACATGATGACAAGTTGGGAATCTAATAGAACGCTAAGGTGATGAATGTAGCGGTGATTGGCATCGGCAAGGAGACCAATGACGAAATCATATTCATATTGGTTATTGGTGGTCGAGCCCAAACATATGCCACTAGAATGGAGTAGGATATGTGAGGGGGTATATATGGGCCAAGTGGCCGAAGTGAGATTCTGGGTCTAGTGGTTGATGGATGATGCATCTGTCAATAACACGGGTGATAGATCAGACATGAGGAGTGGTGGCAATAAAAAGACTAAAAACTCTAAACAATGTGTACAAAGAGAAACCTAAGGTAGAGGGGCTACACTTAGGTGTAAAACTCCTTTAAGTACAACATGTTGATTGGTTCTTTGAGAGGGTAGCCTTTGGAGAGGCCAAGATGTAGGCGTCTTTAGTGAGGCAATGTTGGATGATGAAGGGGTCATGCCATAATGACTCGAATTTCCCATGGACAAGAGTATCATGGGCAATATCATAGGCTAACACGAGATCACCTTCGTTGAAGGAGAAAAGGTTGACATGGCGGTCAAAGGTGGGTTTGAACCATTTTTTAGCTGCCTCATTATGTTATAATGAAGATCAACAATCTTCATCAAGGGACTCTAAGGTCAGCAAGAACTTCTCCTTTGGATCATTGTCGGGTAAGAGCTCTATGGAAGTGCATAATGTGGGGATTTCACACTCGATAGGGAGGGTGGCTTCAATCCCATGGACGAGGTGGAACGATGTAAAATTGATGGCAGTTTTGACTATCATGCGATAATCCCATAAAGCGGAAAATAACATATGATGCCAGTTGGTCTTATGTTTGTTGACGATATGTTGTAGCATGGATTTGAGGACTTTATTGATAGCCTCAACTTGTTCATTGGACTGAGGGTAGTATGGGGAGGAAAAATCATGGGTGAAGCCTAATTTTGAGGAGAGTTCTGTAAATATCTTGTTTTCAAAATGTTTACCATGATCAGAAATTAACTGTTGTTGGAATCCAAATCAGGTAATGACATGGTTGAAGAAAAAACGTGTTGTGATTTTAGTCGTGTTGTTAAATGTGGGCATGGCTTCAGCCTATTAGGTAAAGTAATCTACTGCCACGACAATGTACTTGTGTCCATTACTATATGGAGGATGGAAAGTCATGAAGTCTATGCCCCATTTATAGAGGGGGTCGGTTGTGATGGTTGGGAATAGAAGAGATGGTGGAGCTCTTACTTTGTTTGCATAAAGATGGCATTTGTTGCATCGCTTGACAATATGGATGCAGTCATGAAACAAAGTGCACTAGAATTACCCTTCCCGAATTATCTTTTGGGAGGTGGACATACCGGAGAGGTGACCCCCACAAGAACCATTGTGGAAATCATTCAAGACTCTGTTAGCTTTGTCGATTGTAAGACATCGTCGAAGGATGGTATCGACCCTGCACTAGTAGAGAGTGTCTTTGATGAGGAGGTAGTGGGGGGATCTAATGGTGAATGCATTGACGATCATCTCGAGAGAGGTGAGACCCAAAAATATTTTTACGAAGGAAGACGAGGAGATCGCCATACTAGGGGTCTTTGGAGGAGATGAAGAAGAGGTGTTCATCGGGGAAATCCTAATTGATGGGAGAAGCTTTGGCATCTGAGGGAAATGTCATAATGAGTTCGGCTAGGAACAAAGATTTCTTTCTTTTGGGAGTATATAAATCTAGATCTTATTCCTAGAGAATAATGATCCATTAGGAAAATTTGTAGTGGATCTGTCGTCAACTAAGAAATTAATGCATGGGGTTGGAATCTACTACGAACTTGGTAGTTTGAAGCATAATATAATGTCATAGTTTCTAGACTACGAGGACAAATGCTAACGCGAGTTTTTCATAATGATTATATTTCAAGGGTGGTCCTGAAAGGTTTTTACTAATGTATTAAATTATATTATCACACCCGTCATCCCCTAATTGGATGAGGACTCCTGCTACTGAAACACCAGAGGTTGATAAGTAGAGGATGTAATCGTGATCATAGTCTAGGGGAATAATCAAAGGGGAATTGGATAGGATGGATTTTAAATCATCAAAAATTGTTTGAGCATGTTTGTCCCATTGAAATGGGATATCATGTCGTAGTAGGCGGAGAAAGCCATGTGCGTGAGTGGCATAGTCAGGGATAGATTGGTTTTTCCTTGCAAGCTCTACAGTTGGCATAAATTCCTAGGTGGTGGAATTTATGTGATAGCTTGGACTTTGATGGGGTCTACAGTGATGTCATGTTAGGAGATGATGAACCTGAGGAGGTTTCTGGCAATGACACAAAATATGCACTTCAGGGAGTTCAAGCAGATATTATATTGGTGACATCATTGGAAAACGATGCATAAGTCGTCTAAATTCTAGGTTCAATTTTTAAATTGAGCTCTGAGGTTTTCCAAATATGAAAGGATGATGTGAGAAAGATCATGAGAAACATAGGTCATGGCCTGTTGAAATGTAGCAGCGACATTTTTTAGTCCAAAATTCATGATGCGAGAAGAAAAGGTACCCCAAGGGGTTGTAAAAGAGGTTTTGTACTAATCTGTTGGGTGGATTTGAATTTGATTATAGCTAGAGAACCTGTCCATAAAGTACAGTGCTTCATGGCTAGAAAAACAATCAATGATTTGGTCAATGAAAGGGGTTTGGAAGTTGTCTTTGGGACAAGCATGGTTGAGATCATGAAAGTATGTGTAGACGTGAATAGTTCCCTGTATTTTGTTAATAGGGATGGGGTTGGACACCCATGAAGTGTATGCAATGGGGTAAATGAACCCAAAAGTGAGTAACTTATCAATTTCGTCTTTGATATCCATAGCTTTGGATGGGTGGAGGGGGGGTTTCTTTTGACAAACGGGGGGTATATCCAGCCAGGTGTTGATTTGATGTTCGAATATAGAAGGATATAGGCCAAGCATCTTTGTATATGACAAGGAAAAAATGTCTCGATATTCCTGAAAGAGATTTTTGTAAGTAGTGATTTCTTCAGGGGAGCATGCGGCTCCAATGGTGATATCTTCTACGATTCCTAGTTTAATGGAAATGTCAATTTTGACTGTGGTGGAGATGTTGGCCATGTTTCCTTCTTCAAAAGCATCGTGGGTAGGGATAGGGTTTTTGAACCAGTCAATATGCCCCGAAGGAATAAAATCCTTGGTTTTGATTGCGCACAGGGAGGCTTGATCAGGAGGGTGAAAGACCTCTTGTGAGAGGAAAAGTGATCGATGATGGAGCACATTTCAAGGTAAATCAGGAGTAGTCATTTCTTTCGCAGTGGAAAATGAGAGAATATAGGGGATCCTGGGAGATGACCGATGGAACTATTAATGGGTAAGTGTTATTGTCCTCAAGGTGTAAGGACGTAGAAAGGATATCGTGTATCGAGTGCGATGGCCCGTTGGACATAAACCAAATGTCATGGTAATGTGGATGGTACCTCGTTCTTTCAGGGACTGATGACTAAATATAATGAATGTCAGTAATGTGACCCTCAGTAGGGAGTGACTGAGAGGGCTCTGGCTAAGATGTGTGGCATATTGCGGCTAATGTTTGGTGGAAATGAGGTAGAGCTAGGAAATGATGAGTGTAATGGCCATATTCTGAGCATATGGCACAAGAGAAACTATTTTGTAACCCTTTCTTTCGTGTGTTGGAGGACTCCGTAGAAGTAGTGGATGTACTTGGTGGAGTAGCAAGCAATGTGGTTGCTTTAGGGAGTTGGATAAGATTGTGTAACTTGAGAAGAGTAGAACATCTATTAGTGGGGTGTCCTTCTCTTTTTCATAGGGTGCAAGGAGGTTGATATCAAGGACGGAGCGGAGCTATGGGCTTGTGCTTCCTTTGTCTGTCCCCGGTGGTGGTGGTGTTGCCACTAGTTGGAGGTGGGGGTGGTGTGGCAGGAGCTGGTACTGGGATCTGCATCGGTAATCCCTTTGTCTGAGGAGGGAGAGATGGTTTAGGAGCCATAGTGGGTGGATTAAGATACCAGACAGGGATGCCAAGAACCATGTTTGGAAGGGTGACAATAGCAGCTAGTTGGAATGTTTGGATTCTAGGTGGGGGCTAGAAAAAGGGAATTTAGGTAGTAGCTTGGGGACTGTCTCCCAAACCAGTATTTTCCCTTGGAGGTGGGGGGAATATGGGACAAGTGGTGCAGTGGGATTCTTAGGGAACTCCTGAGGTAATATTTCTTCGACTGGTGGAATTTTGATGTGGGGAGGGGCCTCTATGAGAGGAGTATTTTCTTCGATATTTATTCCATTAGAAGACACTACACACACTTGTGCTGAAATAGAAGGGTATAGGAGAGGTGGTGCTCCATGATATGCCTTCAAAAAGGATGGGTCCAAGGAGGGGAGGCGTGGTTCTCCTCTATCTAGATCAAAGGTGATGAGTCGAGTGTCAGTTGGGTCGACTACCCCCAAGGCGAAAAGAAAGGATTTGTGCTCAAATGGACAGGTTTGGAGGACCTCCAATACATACATGGTTGTAGGAGACTATGCTAAGTCATTGACCAGACTATAATTATGGGTTGCTCTAGCATGAGGGTCATGCACATTCTATCGTAAAGGCATGCAGGGTACACGAAGGTTTGGTTCATTATTAGGGCGTAGAATAATCAATGGTTGTCCGACTGTAGATGGAGTTGTTTCTGAGGTGGTTGGGGTAGAGTCAGGAGGCAGTCTGTAATGATGTCTGTGTGTTTGTAGAAGAATCTCTTCTTCACTAGTAAGGAGGATATTTCGATTGGCTGGACTCCTGGGTTGAGTGGGACCTAGGTTTTTATAGTTCCCCATTTTTGGTGGAGCAGGTTGTACCTCTTGTTGGGTATTTAGCACACCTTGGTGTGGAATGGGTTTTTTCAAAACAGCTGAAGGTTTTGGTTTCCAATAATTTTGTGGGGCCTACTAGAGGGAAAGCGGTTTCAGAGGGTGTTGTGTGTTCATGGATTCTTTCATCTGTTTGTAATTGGAAATTTGGGGGAAGTGGTGAGTATAATTTCCATACTCACCACATAGAGCACAAGGGAAGTTAGTTCTGAGGTTATTGTTCTTCCCTTATCGTGGTTGGTTTCTATTGTTTCCCCCTTGGGGGTTTTGGTTGCCTTGATTCTATTTTCCCCTAGTGGGATGGTTTTGTTGGGGGTTATTTCCTCCTGGTCTCGGGTTATTATTGTTTCGGTTTTTTCCTTTCTTCTTGGCATTATTTGGTTGGTGAGCCTGATTTTTCATTTTCAACTATTCAAAAGTGTGAACCTATTGAATGGGAGAGGGTTGAAAAAAATCAACGTCGGCATGTGGTTGTCCTAGTGGAGGAGAAACCGTCTAGGGGGGACTAGGGAATGGAAAGTGGATTTTTTTGTAGAGACGATCCATATGGCGTATAGGAAGTTGAATTACTTCCACTAATGTTGGGTTTATATGAGGGGGTTGGGGGTGAATGCGTACTTAGTTGAGAAACCAGATGCATCATGGGTACCAGTGGGGGTCCCCCCAATGGCTAAGAGGGAACAATGGGATATTATTTTTGGTGAGTGGGGGGGTGGAAATAAGACGTCCCTCCATACAGTTGTGGATATTGATTTGCACCATAAGAGGGTGACAGGTGGTCATAAGGGTTGAGATGTTTCATAGAACCAATCAACCCATATGCAATGTGGGACATCCTAGGTTTGTCCTGGACAACTGGTATGGGTCTTGGTGCATCAGGAAATACTATGTACAAGTAACCTAACTGGGCATATATGAGGTCGAATTGTTGGGCCTTGATGATGGCTTCCTCTTTTGACCGAGGAAAAATGTATTCTACATCTTTGGCAATGATAGAGACAAGTGATTTAAGAAACCAATCGAGGCATTTTTTGTTTGGTGGTTTATGCATTACACAAACTATGTTGTTGAAGCCATTCATGGATGTGGTCAACGATATGGATAGAAGTGTTTTTTTTTAACTCGAAGAGAAGTTCTAAGATGGTATCATGATGACCTGGTAATTGGAAAAAGGACAAAAAGGATTTATCCAATTATTCAAAAGTCACATGGGACCTTGATTTTTCATCCACATACCATTTGGTTGATGAACCAGTGAGAATTATTTGGAATAAAATTAAGAGGATGGAATCATCCATGATTTTGTTTGAAGATAACCATAAGTGGAAGGTCATAACATGTTTGGCAAGATCTTCCCCTGGTTTTCCTTCAAACTTTGGAATATCTTAAGGAAATTTTGTAGGCATATTGGGCCAAGTGGAATCATGAAAAATGGGATCATTCGTGAGTTTGGTTAAATCAGGAATATTGAGGGATGGAAAGTATGGCATAGGGAGATTTGGCGAAGGATTAGTTCCAGCAATTGTGTGTGTAGGTAATGGACCCATACCTTGAGAGGGATGTGGTGGGTTAGTACTTCCTCTTTGAGAAGAAGTTTGACCCCCACCTCCTTGTGAAGGAGAATTAATATATGGATGACCTTGGGTATTTGACCCAAGAAAAGTGTAACCAAGAAAAGTTGATCCCAAAATAGTAGCACTCACTGGAGTGTGATATGGTTGAGCTAGTGAGTTGGAAAGACTAGGGACTCCTCCTAGAATAGAAGGGAGATTTTGCAAGCATCTAGAACGACGGGGATTATGTGGTTCCCCTATGGTTCCAACTAGCAAAGTGAATGTGTGAAAATGGTGATAAGAGAGAAATAAATGAACAAGATATTTTGACCTTCAAAAAATAGTATAACTCACAATTGCATGTAATCAAATGAACATCATACATAAATCAACTATAAATAAACAAGCATGTGGATAGGTGGATTTTGTCTGCGTGGGGGAACAACCAAAATAAATGCTCATGTCCTAAAATACTTATCGTCCTTCCTCTCAATTTCACACTGGTCCTTCCAATAGAACACAATAGTGGGTTCTGAAGCCACTGGAAGAGAAACTAGTGAAGGTTGAAGTAATCAGTTATAATGAGGGGTAGAGGGTGCATATCTCAAAAGAGTTGGTGATATTTCCCAATAGCCACACAAAATCAGATCAAGGTGTGATTGCAGCCCACAACCGCCACCTGGGTGGATATCCTATGTTTGGCCACTAAGTACCTCGGTCAAAGTGTGACATTTATATATTCGGCCTAAGAAATGGGTCACAGGTTGGATGCCCTCACAAGAGTTGGGTGAATCAAGGAGGGATGCACAGAACAACCAGACCTCATCCTTCGACCCGTCATGGGTATCTCCCTGCCTTATGGTATAGGAACACTTGACTTGGAGGATTTGAAATATCCCTATTCTCAACTTCTATTGTTTCAAAATGTGAGAACCTGATAACGGGGGGTTATTTGGATGCCTACCCCGGAGATCCTACCTAGACTAAAAAAAATTCTTTTGGCACCTCTTGTGGATGAAAATTTAGTACATTATTAGAAAAATTTTAGATGTGGTGGGATGAGAGATTGGGGCTATGGACCAACCTTGTTTGAATTAAATTGGTGTGGATAATTTCCAAAGAAGTAGTCAGATCGTTTGTAATTCCTTTCGAAGAAATCCTACTTCGATGTCCACTATTATAATAGAAATTATGTGTGTGATGAGTTTCTTTGTGTGCAAGAAAGTGAAAAGTGTGAAAAATATTTTTAATAAATTAAGTGTGAGATTGCAGCAAGTGGAATTCTTGTGATCCTTACATATCTTCTTACCTAGCTTACTATGTTTCTTTGGTACAACCTTGTGGAATATTTAAAGACCTAAAGAACTAGAAATGTGGACATATGGGTCCTTACAAATCCTTTAAACTCCCTAGAATGTTTTCTAAACTAGAAAATCTTTTGAAACTATCCTAGAATTGTAGACATGTGGCCATGTATGGGCCCGTTACTTGATCTTTTAAACTTTTCCTAGAGTGTTGTCTAAATTAAGAAAGATTTTAGAAACTGTCATAAGATTGCAAACATATGGGCATGTAAGGGCCCTTACAAATATTTTAAGATGATTTCCAAAACTAAGAGGAACCCTAGGGGGGCTTTGTCCTCTCCTAATGATTTTTAAGGGAGATGAAATTTACTTTCAACCACCTTTTTTTATTCCCGATATCACACTATGGTGTGTGGGAAGAGCATACTTGAGGGTTAAAATTGATTTCTAGTGCCAAATTAATTGATTGTGTTTGAAAAAAAAAAAACTTCAACTCAAGATTTTAAATGCCAAATGAGTCATCCAGATGGCAACAAATCAAAGAGAAGAATTGTGATTCTTTTTACCCCTATGTGCCTATGTTAGCTAACCTTTCTTGTGAGAAATGACTCTAGGTTAAGTATGATTTCTTTACAAAGTGAAGGAAATTAAAATCTGAAGGCAATGGGCCCTCAAACCATTCATAAAAACCCTTACAATTTGAAAAAATTGAACTTATGCACAGGCTACAGTTATGACAGGTGCACAGAGTGTGCACAATGCGCAAAGTAATGAAGTCTATCATGCACAGAGTGTGAAAATGCACAAAGTAATGAAGTCTTTCATGCGCATAGTGCATAGAGTGCGCACCTGTGTGCCTTGAAAGTCATGCACTTCCTGTCACGCCTCCAGAAAGAAATTTCCAAGTGAAATTCTCTTGCCTTGGCTCTAAATTTTGACTTTGGAAGGTTGGACTAGGTCATTTTTGGAACCTTCATATCAAAACAATTAAAAATAAGTGCTATCAAGACTTAAATAGGGAGGAATTTGATATTGATCCCCAGTATGGTCACCAATCTATTGTGTTGGTTTTGTCACATGGGTGAGCAAAAACAAAACACTTGCATGCTTAGTTAAGGCAGCTAAACAAGAAAAAAGTTTGTGAGTTGATTAGATAACCAAATACACATGAAACAAATAAATAAAACTAAAAACAACTAATAAATAAATGTTAGAGAAGCTTGCAATAACTAGAACCATGAAAAGCAAAAAATGACCAATATATATAAACCATTGGATCAATATATTGATAGGCTAAACACCGTAGATAAAGGAAGGGACTTATGAGTCCCCTCTTCCTCCTTGGGAGAGATATTGAGTTCCCTAATAGAGAGATCTTCTCTTCATGAAATGAAAAGTGGCAATGGTGAATAAATACAATTCCAATTCCCTCAAGAGGTGAGTGGAATGGCCCTTTCTATAGTGCTTGAATGATTCAAAGAGAAAAGAGGACTCTCAAAGAAGAATTCTTGTAGCATACCAATAACTTGAAGTTCTTTTTTTTCTAACACACCCATGGCACATATTTATAGTGTCCATTCATGGAAATATACAACTAGTTCATAGTGTGAACAAGGGGCCTTTTAAGGAACTCTCTATGTTGATTATTTGGGTTGGTTTTCATTGATGTCAACCCTTGAAGAAAGTCTAGTAGAAAATTTTGGTAGCACAAAGGTTTGGGTAATGGACCCAAGTTTGTTTGTTATATAATGGTATGTGTCATTTCATTTCCAGTGGTATGTGGAACGTCACATAACTCCTCACGGTTAGAGATTTATGGCCATGTGAAGTTGAATAACCCTCATGAGTCATCTAGAAGCCCCAGAAGGTAAAGTAGTCAAAGTAGTTGCAAAGAAACAATTATTTAAATAATAAAGTGAAGTGATGAGTGTACTATAAGTCAAATTGGATACAAAAGAAATTATTTAAATAATAAAGTTAATGGAGAAATTACTAAGTAGACAAGTGGTTAGAAGTGGGTTAGCCCTAAAATGAGGAAAGTGGTTTAAGATGGTTAGAAGGTAAATAATAAAGTGAAGTGATGAGTGTACTATAAGTCAAAGTGGATACAAAAGAAAATATTTAAATAATAAAGTTAATGGATAAATTACTAAGTGGACAAGTGGTTAGAAGTGGGTTAGCCCTAAAATAAGGAAAGTGGGTTAAGATGGTTAGAAGGTAACCCCTTGAGGAAGCTACATGAAAGTATAAATAAGAGACAAGGGTCTCTCATTTTTAATCACCCTATTGAATATCATTGACTATCTATTTTGTGAAGGTTATTTTGGTAGGTATTATTTATAGAGAAAAGTGCGGCAGAAAAAGTGTAGCAAGAAAAGTGTGGCAGAAAAATTGCAGTAGGAAAACTGCAGCAAAAAAAGTGTGGCAAAAAAATCGTGGTAGGAAATTGCGAAAGAAAAAGTGTGGCAAGAAACATGTGGAAAAAAAGGTGTGGAAAGAAAATCACGGTAGGAAAAGTGCAGTAGGAAAATCGTGGCAGGAAAAGTGCGGCAGAAAAAGTGCGACAAAAAAAGTGCAGTAGGAAAATTGCGGCAGGAAAAGTGCGGCAGAAAAAATGTGGCAGAAAAAGTGCAGTAGGAAAATCACGGCAGGAAAAGTACGGCAGAAAAACCGTGGCAGAAAAAGTGTGGCAGAAAAACCGCGGCAGCAAAATGCTACAAGAAGAAAAAGGTATGGTTTTCATATGTGTAGTGTTGAACTTATGAATCTAGTTGAGGGTTTTCCTTGTAAATCTGTTGGATTCCCTCTTGGAAGTTTACGACTTGTTGTAGAATGGTTGTTAGGCAGATCTATTGAAGTATATTGTCGGTGCATTTAGTTTTATTTATTGGTATATCTTGTGGTGCATTGTGAGAGACACTTGTTAGCGGTATTGGTATATGATTGGCTTATGAATGGTACATCCTTGAGGATACATAAAAGTGAAGTTATAGCACATGGTTTGATGTAAGGGTTTATGGTATTTGGTTATGGATAGCATGATGTATTGCTAGAGAACGTTTGATGGTTATATTGGTATATGTATGTGGTATATGGTTGAGGTACAAGTTGGGTACATGGTTGAGACAAGTAGTTGATGAGTTGGCACATACATCAGGTGTATAGCTGATGATGTTGGTACATATTGATGAGTCATATTTTATGTGTATTTGATGCAGGATTCATACATATTTGATGCATGGTTGATGCACTCGTTGATGGTATAGGTTGGTGCATGGTCGATGCACTTATTTATAGTACAGGTTGATTATAGGTTGTTTGGACATGTTATTGTGACAGGTTATTTGTATGGATTTTATGCATGGTTGATGCATTTGTTTATGGTACAAGTTGATTTATGGTACATATTGGCATAGGTTATTGTCACATGTTGTTACAAGTTGATTATAGGTTTATTGGTAAAGGTTTACAACAATATATCTCACATTGATAGTGTGATAGTGGTTCCATCATTCTACCTCTACGTCAGGGAAGTTGGACGGGGAAAGGACAGGTGGTTGTAGACACGTTCTGTTGTAGTCAGAGAACAGAGGGGGTTGTAGCATCCTTCTGGTTGTATCCAGAGAATTGGGGAGCTGGATCTTCCCTCAAGTTCTAGCCCGATAAACTACGGGTTTTTAGCTAGAGAATTGGGGATTTGGAGCTTCCTTTAGGTTGTAGCTTGATAAACTAGGGGGTCGGATCCTCCTTCCAGTTGCAGCTAGAAAACAAAGGAAGTTGGTGCTTCCAATGAATGTAATTCTTAAATACATATAAGAAAAAACATTATGTGGTTTTATCCCGCTTTGGGTTTCCACGTAAAACACTGGTGTACTGTGTATCTGTGTGATTGCCTATTTGTTCATTGTTTATTTACTCTGCAACTATTGGATGATAATGCTACATTGATATAACACTTGCATTTTATGGTGAAAAAGGAATAAATTTATCTATTACTGATTCACCCCCCCCCCCCTTCTCAGTAATCCAACAATTGGTATCAGAGTATGTTCCTTCAGGAAACAGTTTACCCACTGGAAGGAGATCATGGATTATTTTGAGAATGGACTACCAATGTTTAATGGTCAGAATGGTTTAAAGTATGATATGTGGAGGAGAAGGATGAAAGTATTTTTACAGGCACAGGGACATTATATTTGGCTATCAATTGTTACAGGATATGATAGTTCAAAAAGGGAAAATACTGCAGTCAAGTAGGAATTGAAGAAGAATAACAAAATATCAATGGATTTCATCTGGTAAGGATTAATTAATCCAGTAAGAGAAAAGGTTGGTAAATGTTCATCAGCCAAAGAACTTTGGGATAAGTTACATAACATTTATTCTTCACCCATCGCAAATTCAAAAAATTCCAAAGAACATGAAGATACATATCAAGAAGAATTATGTTCACCATGTCAAATAGATTCAGAAGATGAAGAGTACATAATCACCAGAGGTATGTTGTTTTTCTTTAATTGTGAAAAACATGGACATATTGAAATAGAATGCCATGAAGGAAATGAGATAGAAAAACTAATTGAAAAGGAAGAAAATTATGAAGCCGAATTGACTAGTGTTTTAGATGAACTAAGAGAAGAAAAAAAGTCACTCAAGAAATAATTGATGAAACAAAAGGAAAGCATTCACATTTTTGAAGAAGCCCAATAGGTCATAGAGAACTTAAGAACTCAGCTAGAAGAAGCCACAAAGATCGAAGAAAATCTTGAATATCAAAAGCAGTATTTGGAAGTCAACATAGAAGTACAAAAGGAAGAAGCAAAAATGTGAGAGAATATATTGGCAGGTCATCTTAACGAAAGAACTAACGATCTAAACCAGCTTGAGGAAGAGTTTGGTCAAGAAGCGAAAGGACTTGAAGAATAAATAATCACATTAAAAATCAAGCTTGAAGAAGTGAAAAGAACAGAAGAAGTCATGAAGTCTCGGATAATGAAGAAAGAAAAAGAGGTTGAGAATCTTGAAGAAGAAGTTGTCACATTGAGAAGTAAAATCCTCAAGCTCAACAAGAACGTTGAAGAGACAGAAACATTCACATCAGTTATAGAGAATTAATAGTAGCACGTTAGGTTGTTAGAAAAGAAGAATGAAGAAAATAGAAATAGTTATGCAAAAGTACTCAAAGGAAGGAATCATGATCAACCAGAATCTAAGAAAACTATTAAAGATACATCTTCAAGAAGACCATCCATGTTCAAACCACAAAGAAGCTTCAATCATGATCATGATCAGTGAAGGAAAAAATTCAGAAGGACTATGCTACAAAGAAGATCATTCACTCCCAGGTATGCAAATTTCTTTTATGGTCACTGTTTTTATTGTACTAACTTTGGACATAAGGTTGCAAATTGTAGGGATTATAAAAGAAATGTTCAAGCAAGAAATACCTATGTGGCCCCACGTAACATTGAATGTTACAAATATAATAACTATGGACACATATCTAGTGATTGTAGAAGCATGATCAATACTTCCATGAAAGAGAACACTCATATCATATGTAAGAAAGTATGGATAAGAAAACACGAAGAACAGGTGAACAAAGAATTGGTCCCGGAGATTGCAATATTGGCAATAAAACGAGATGAAGAAAATTCTATAGAGAAAAATAAAGATGCCAGATACAGAAAGGTTTGGAAAACAAATGAAAGAAAATAAGGACATGTAAATAAGGAACAGGTTCAAGAGATGGTACTTTCAGGCATTATACTGAAAGATGAATCCACAGACAAAAAGAAAGAAGTCGGATCTTAGAGAGATGATGAATCTACCAATGAAGATGATGATGAATACAGATCAGAGAAGAAATTGTTCTGAGCCATTTGACTTAGAGACTCCTAGGTAACATGAATATTAGACAGGGGGATTCTATGCAATAGTTGTGACAGACCAAAGAAACATCCTTCGAGTAGCTTCCATAGTTTGAATAGATAGATCCAGAGTAGTCAGTTAGCAGAAGTACAATCAGTTGTAGTAGTGAATACTTCATGATAGTATAGTGATAAATGGATGAACATTATGGACAGTTGTGCAGTAAAGTCTTGGAAAGTATGGATAAAGATGGATTCATAAGAACACTTAGCAAGTTTGGACAGATATATGACAGTGGAAGAGAGAATGGATTCATATATTGGTTCAGAGACAAAGGAACATTATCATAGTGGATGATAATTACACAGGATATGGCTCTAACAATGCTAATGGATTCAAAATTGAAGGGTTCAGAAAATGAAGTGCAAACAACAACCTCTACATCAAGGTAACTCAAGATAGTATTTTATTAATTGAATTTTATGTTGATGATATTATTTTTGGAAGCAATGATGACAGGTTAAGTAATAAATAAGGGCAGGAAGTGGAAAATGAGGCCGATGAAGCAGATGGGGCTACTCCCCCTGATTGAAATCTTCGTGAAACTGATATCCCAACCTGAACTATCCTCTTTATGGTGCTTCCTCGTGTAAATATAAGAAAATGAAGTGCAGACAACAACCTCTACATCAAGGTAACTCAAGATAGTGTTTTATTAATTGAATTTTATGTTGATGATATTATTTTTGGAAGCAATGATGACAGGTTAAGCAATAAATTTTCAAAGGATATGCAGAATGAATTTGAAATGTCATTACTCGGAGAAATATCCTTCTTTCTGGGTCTTCAGATACGTCAAAGCAACCAAGGAATTTTTATTTCTCAAACTAAGTATATCAAAGAAAGGATGACGAGGGTCGGAATCGAAGATTGCAAACTAGTTACCACTACTATACAAACCAGTTGCAAGTTCAGAAAATATGATGATTCAAAGTCTACAAACTAGAGTAATACAGGTCAATGATTGGTAGCTTACTATATGTGACAGCATCCAGACCAGATGTAATGCAGGTAGCTGGACATGTGTCATGATTTCAAGTAGAACCAAAGGAATCACATGTCTTTGCAATGAAGAGGATTTTTAGATATCTCAAAGTAATAGAAGAGTTTGTATTATGGTATCCAAAAGGAAATGATATATCACTTATTTCCTACACAGGCGTAGATTGGGAAGGTTGCATTGATGATCGACAAAGCACCAGTGGAGAAGTGTTCTACTTAGGTGAGTTTTTAGTATCTTGGCTAAGAAAGAAACAATCATCAATATCTTTATCTACATCCGAAACTAAGTATATTGCAACAACAGGATGTTATACTCAGGTTCTATGGATGAAACAAACTTTGACATATATACAGGTTGAGTATGATGAGCCCATTCCAATATATTGTGATGATACAAGCGCCATCAATATCTCAAAGAAAGCGATGATGCACGCCAAGATGAAGCACTTTCAAATAAAGTATCACTTTCTACGTGAACAGGTTGTAGAGAAGAACATAAGAGTTGAATATGTGGGCATAAAAGAACAAGTGGCAGAAATCTTTACAAAACCGATTCCAAAGGAAGCCTTTGAGTATCTTCGCCAGAGACTTGGAGTAATTTCTACTCCAAAATAAATTCTTTTGAATTCTTATCTTATATTTCTTATATTTACACGAGGAAGCACCATAAATAGGATAGTTCAGGTTGGGATATCAGTTTCATGAAGAGTTCAATCAGGGGGAGTAGCCCCGGATGGAAAGATACCTTTGCCATTGATGACAAAGGGGGAGATATTTATTAGATACAAAGGTAAATGCTTGGAGAAAGAGCATGGAGGCATGGTTCTAGGGGGAGTGATGGTCACAGGGAGAGAATGAGTGATATGACTTCAGTATTGCATCAGATTGTTGTCATCAATGCCAAAGGGGAAGATTGTTGATTATTTAGGTTGGTTTTCATTGATGTCAACCCTTGATGAAATTCTGGTAGTGAATTTTGATATCACAAAGGTTTGGGTAATGGACCCAAGTTTGTTTAATGTATAATGGTATTAGTTTTAATATATTTGAAGGTAATACTATTATATATGGATATTACATGTCATTCCATTTTCGATGGTATGTGGAACATCACATAACTCCTCACGGTTAGAGAGTTATGGCCATGTGAAGTTGAAGAACCCTCATGAGTCATCTAGTAGTCCCAAAAGGTCAAAGTAGTCAAAGTGGTTGCAAATAAGAAATTATTTAAATAATAAAGTGAAGTGATGAGTGTACTATAGGTCAAAGTGGATACAAAAGAAATGATTTAAATAATAAAGTTAATGGAGAAATTACTAAGTAGACAAGTGGTTAGAAGTGTGTTAGCCCTAAAATAAGGAAAGTGGTTTAAGATGGTTAGAAGGTAAATAATAAAGTGAAGTGATGAGTGTACTATAAGTCAAAGGGGATACAAAAGAAATTATTTAAATAATAAAGTTAATGGATAAATTACTAAGTGGACAAGTGGTTAGAAATGGGTTAGCCCTAAAATAAGGAAAGTGGGTTAAGATGGTTAGAAGGTAACTCCTTGAGGAAGGTACATGAAGTATAAATAAGAGGCAAGGGTCTCTCATTTTTAATCACCCTATTGAATATCATTGAATATCATTGAATATCTATTTTGTGAAAGGTTATTTGGGCAGGTATTATTGATAGAGAAAAGTGTGACAAAAAAAGTGTGGCAGAAAAATCATGGCAGGAAAACTTCATCAAAAAAAGTGTGGCAGAAAAATCATAGCACGAAAAATGAGAAAGAAAAAGCGCAGAAAGAAAATTGTGGCATAAAAAATGTGGAAGGAAAATCGTGGTAGGAAAAGTGCGACAGAAAAACTTTGACAGAAAAAGTGCGGCAGGAAAATCGTGGCAGGAAAAGTGCGGCAGAAAAAATGTGGCAAAAAACGTGCGGTAGGAAAAGTGCAGCAGAAAAACTACGGAAAGAAAAAGTGTGACAGAAAAACGCCACAGAAAAATCATGGTAGAAAAACATTACAAGAAGAAAAAGGTATGGTTTTTATATGTGTAGTGTTGAACTTATGAATCTAGTTGAGGGTTTTCCTTGTAAATCCGTTGGATGCCCTCTTGGAAGTTTAGGGCTTGTTGTAGAATGTTTTTGAGGGAAATCTGTTGAAGTATATTGTCAGTCCACTTAGTTTGATTTATTGGCATATCTTGTGGTGCATTGTGAGAGACACTTGTTAATGGTATTGCTATATGATTGGGTTATGAATGATACATCCTTGAGGCTACATAAAAGTGATGTTATGGAACATGGTTTGATGTAAAGGTTTATGGTATTTGGTTATGGATATCATGATGTATTGATAGATAAATTTTGATGGTTATATTGGTATATGTATTTGGTATATGGTTGAGGTACATGTTGGGTACATGGTTGAGACAAGTAGTTGATGAGTTGGCACATACATCAGGTGTATAGTTGATAATGTTGGTACATCTTGATGAGTCATAATCTATGTGTATTTGATGCATGATTGGTACTAATTTGGTGCATGGTTGATGCACTCGTTGATGGTACAGGTTGGTGCATGGTCGATGCACCTGTTTATGGTACAGGTGGATTACAGGTTGTTTGGACAGGTTATTGTGACAGGTTAGTTGTACAGGTTTGGTGCATGGTTGATGCATTTGTTTATGGTACAGTTTGAGGTACAGATTGATGTATGGTACATGTTGGCACAGGTTATTGGAACATGTTTTTATAGGTTGATTACAGGTTGATTGGTACAGGTTTACAATAGTATATCTCACAGTGATAGTGTGACAGTGGTTCCATCATTCTAATTATATGTCATGGCAGTTGGATGAGGAAAGGAAATGTGGTTGTAGCCACCTTTCGATTGTATCCATAGAACATAGGGGTTTGTATCCTCCTTCTGTTTGTAGCCAGAGAATTGGGGATTTGGAGCTTCCCTTGGGTTGTAGCCTGAGAAACTAGGGGGTTGTAGCCTCCTTCTAGTTGTAGGTAGAGAATTGGGGAGTTGGAGCTTCCTTCAGGTTGTATTTTGAGAAACTAGGGGGGTTGGAGCCTCCTTCCATTTGCAGCTGGAAAACAAAGGAAGTTGGTGCTTCCAATGAAGGTAATTCTTAAAGATATATAAGAAAAAGAATTATGTGGTTTTCTCCTGCTTTGGGTTTCCACGTAAAACACTGGTGTACTCTGTATGTGTGTGATTTCTCATCTGTTCATTGTTTATTTACTCTGCAACTATTGGATGATAATGCTACATTGATATAAAACTTTCATTTTATGGTGAAAAAGGATCAAATATCTCTATTATTGATTCACCCCCCTCTCGGTAATCCAACACTTTAGCCCTTGACCAGCCTCCAAGCTAGATTTCTCTCATATCTGAGTGTCAAATTGTGTTGGGGGTTGGATTAGAAGTGGTTGAGAGGCTGACAAGATTCATAAATGAGTAGTTCATGAGGACTACGCAGATTTTCTCATAGACAATTGCTCATCTTGCGCACAGTGCACGCTGAGGGTTGTGTTATCCTATTCATTTTGTGCATTGTGTGCATGCTCCCTTTGGTGAATTTGCGCACTTTAATTCTTTAACCAAGTGTATAGTTTTTGTTCCTTTTGATGGATTTTGGTGTTGTAGGTGGACTAATTGTTGTTAGCATTGATGTCTTTCTTCAACCATTCTGTGCAATGCTGCGGACGATTTTTCAATGATAACAGGCTTTGCAAGTTATTTCTTGGTGACATCATTCACAGAGGTGCTAAGGCACTTTGGATCTCCATAGGGACACTTTGTACTCCACATGTTGGAGGGAATTGATGATGAGAGTTACACACCTAATAACATCTTTGTCCAAGGAAAGAGGCCTTGGATGATGAGACTAGCATGACATCACCCTCCCATGCTAGAACGTTGCACTCTTGGAGCATGATGTCAAGCCTAAAGGGCTTGATTTGACTTAGGTCTTGCACTTGGTGGAGTTGTGGGATATGGACCCCACACTTTTATGGATGAGTGGGATGATGTGGCACTTTGGGAGGTGACACCCTACCCTTTAGAGGTTATCTCACCCAACAACCACCCTTGAAGAATATGTTGGGGACTTAAATATCTTAATTTTGTTATTTTTGGTCATTATTTAGCATATGTGGACAAAAATCAAACAAAATGGGTAAAATTCAATGTAAAAACATAAATTTGAACCTAAATTAGTGGATTTAATTGTAAATTGGGTAAAGTTAGCTTCAATTTTCCTCTATAAATAGAAGCAAGTCTCACTTCATTTTTCATTTTCATCATTGAGATATTTCTATCTGTCTCTCAAAATTTTGGCCCTCTCTCTTATGCATGTGATTTGTCTTTTTGGGAAATTTACTCATGTGATTTGCTTGGAGATGGATTATTTCACTTATGGAGGATGGTTTGTGACCTAGGATACTTCTTGGATGATCTTTCTTTCAGGTTTGTTGATGTTTAAGTTTAATTTGTGGCAACTTGCTTGGATTATTTCTTTCTTGAAGAAACCCTAGGATGGTTAGGATTGTCTATCCCCTCCTTCAAGCCATTTTTCATTGTGAAAGGAGGCCATTAAAGAATTTATTTTAGGGTTAGGAGGGTTTATCCCATTGAATCCTTTATTGGCTAGGGGTTATGATTGTCTGTCATCCTATATTCTAAAAACATAGTTTCCCATCAACTAGCAAGCTAGGTGACTAATTTTAGAGGTATGGATTGGCTTATAGTAGTTTAAGTCCAAGGTTCAAGTCCTACATTATTAGATATTTAACTTTTATTTGATTTTATGACTCCATTATCCAATAGAGAAGGCACTAGTTGCATTGGAGAAAGCATAATTTTGCATTGAGAAATGTGAAAATTTCTCTCTTGTAATCTTTTGTAAGGTAGCTAGAGAGGTAGTGGGGGGGGCAGAGGGCCCATAGTGTTAATAGTGGAGGTCATTCAATGTAAGGTGGACTAGGTCCACTATATTATTAAATAAGGCCCACTATGGTAGTTAGATAATAAATGGGTAATTAGATATAATAAATGTAAGAGGACTTCTTAGAAAGTTCTACTTCTAGAAGATTCCTCCTCTAGAATGTTCTCAAGTGATGGTAGCACTATATAAAGAGGTTCAAGCAATGTAATGGGACATGAAGAGAAATATTGTATTGGAGAGATATCTCAATAGGTGGATGCCCCCTCAAAGAGGCAAGTGAATAGGAGAGTATCCCTTCCATAATAGGATCCATTGTACGGTGTTGACCTACCTCAAGGGTTTGATAATAATAAAGTGTGGTTTCTTCTAAGGGGGATTGAATGTTAGGTAGCTAGAGAGGTAGTGGGGAGGCCCGGAGGGCCCATAGTTATAATAGTGGAGGCCATTCAATGTAAGGTGGACTAGGTCCACTATATTATTAAATAAGTCTCACTATGGTAGTTAGACATAATAAATGGGTAGTTAGATATAATAAATGTAAGAGGACTTCTTAGAAGGTTCTATTTCTAGAAGCTTCATCCTCTAGAATGTTCTTAGGTGATGGTAGAACTATATAAAGGGGTTCAAGCAATGTAATGGGATATGAAGAGAAGTATTGTATTTGGAGCAGTAGCTCAATAGGAGGTTTCCCCCTCGAAGAGGCAAGTGAACAGGAGAGGATCCCTTCCACAATATGATTCATTGTATGGTGATGCCCTACCCTAAGGGTTTGATAGTAATAAAAGAGATTTTTCATATTGTTCTTTGGATCTATTGTGATATTTTGTATTCAGTCTTTGGGTTCATAACATCTTTCGATTTTAGATAAATTGCTCACACTCTAAGTTATATTTTCATGATAAAACATCTTGTTTTCTTGGATTATTTCTTATTGTTTTAATAACAAATTAGCTACAGACATTAGGGTCGCATTAAAATCTCTCTCTTACTCTTGTTTAATTACAATTTCACCTCAAAAAAATGTGCTTGAATATTGTAAATTAATCTACTTGTTAAGGGCTACAACTTGGCATATTTATTTTTTAATTTATGTGGTGGAAAATTTTTGTTCTAGCAAATTATTTTTACAACCATCTATGGTTGTTATAAACTTGTTGATAACACTTACTTTACATCCCATTTAACTATCAAAATTGTGGTTTAATAATTGGAAAATTGTTTATTTCTCATAAGTTTTCATTTTCCATCAATTAGTGTTGATTTTTATGGTGATTTATTGAAGTTGTCAACATATTATTCTTGTTGATATAATTTACAGTCTGCTACAATTTTTAGGAAATAAAGGTTTCTTGTTTCTTTCCTTAGTGTTTGGAGGCTTACTATCATGATTTTTGTTCTTGGGATATTGGCTCTAACATTGGTTTTGTAGGTTATCAATCAACTTGTCTCTCCTCTACCAAAGTCATAATTATCCAAACCCTAAGCACTCTCATCTAGTGACCAAAATATGGATCCTTTAAAAACCCTTGCCTCATACTCTCCATCCCCCCAAGCTCATATAGGAAGCCTCCTATTGACGATTGAAATTGTCAGTGAATTTTTTCCCGCAAAGTATTGCTAAAGCCTATTATTATAAAAACTAAATAATACTAGTAGGTGGGACCCCCTTGAACTACTGGAGAGCAGCTCTGTTCATTTTGATTTTGAGATGATGTGTGACGCGGCTCACATGGTTGATGAAGATCTTATGGTTATTGGTTATAAATTGAGCTTATGAAGGGTTGATTCCTTATGTTACTACAGCCTATGCTATTCATTAATTTCATTGTTCTATGTTCTTATTACACCTGCATAACAAACATGTTAGTAAAATTACATGAAGGGAAGTTTTGAGAGAGAAAAAATACTATAACAAATGCAAGAAAAAGGGACCTAGTTCTGCAATATCACATGTGAATAATTTAAAAGAAATGAGAAACAATTGCAAGGGGAATATTTAAAATCTATCCTAACTATACTACATGCATGAAAACACTTGATGAATATTGTTAATCCCTAGCTAGATAGTAAATGGTTATGAAATTGTGATTGAATTACCTGTTTAATATGCATATGGTGTGAAATATTGATGGTGCACTTGGCAAGGTGATAGTGCTAATGGTCATACAATGGTTAATTGAATTATGTGGCTGATCCACATATGGTATATTTGGATAGATTGAACGTCGGTGGCTCATTTGATCAGGTGGTGAACGTTGATGGTTATGTGATTTTGTTTGAGTTATATGATGTGAAATGGGATATGGTGATCACGCTACTGGAATTTAATGTGGCGATGGTTTCGATACACATTTGATGAATCGTGTTAATGGAGAATTTGTTGGCATGTATTGTTGATTTAATGAGATAAGGGTGGAGGTGACTGTTAGGACCCAAATTTGATCAATTTTTATGCCTTATATCTTTTCATATGATCTTTCTAACAGTCTTATACCCCTCATTTTGTATAACTTTGATTTAAACATTGACTTAAATCGATATCTAAAGACCCAAAACTTGTCTTTAATAGTTCTCTTGTTTTTAATTAAGTTTTGAGAGTTTTTAATGCACAATATCACTTATAATATTATATTATGGATTCTTGTACTAATGTTGATATTCCAGCACCAGGATGAATGTTTCAAGGATGATCCCTCCATGAGAATCTTCATAAACAACTAGCGCATGCTCTATTTCAGTTATAAATAAATGAAAACTTGTCTTGATGACACTTCGTGTCATGAGACTAAGGTAGTTAAAAAGGCATCATGATATTCTCTCCTACATTGACACAATGGTTATACTAGCTATGTGATGTTGAGCGCATCATTTCTCTCTTGTATTAATGCAAATACATATTCAATTCCTTATGTAATTGTTACATTAATTATGTTATCTATTTTGGGATATGGGAAGATACCAGAAATCCAGTATGTAGGGGGGTTCGAAATTCTATATAAGGGAGGATCGAAATGAGAGATGTATGTAGATATGATGGGGAATAGCTGATAGATAGAACAGAGCATAGAGGAATGTAATCATTTTTTTGTAGATGGAATAGAACAAGAACGAATTTCTTATTTTAGTTTTCTGTCTTTGATTAATTCTGAAGCTTGTCTATGGGAATGGATTGATAGTTGATTATCGATGCAACTTGGATAGGAAGGGCCCCATGCCCAGGTTTGCAGTGCATCTTTAGTCATTATAGAAGGATTGTTGTAGATTCTTTTTTTAGAAACTTTGATTAATTTCTAGCAATTTAATTTCATCATGTTCATGATTTGGGGAGTTTTCATTTGCTTACAACAGTTAAGGAGTAATAAGGTTATAGTTAGCAGCTCGAGTGGTTTCAATTCAGTTTTCATTTCTCAGCAGAATGTGTTACACATTGGTTCAGTTTATTTGGAATAAGATGTTGAAGTTTTGAAGTTATAAGGATTAGTTGTTGGCTTAAGTTCACATTTGGATAGTAATTTGATTTTAAGAGAATACTTGGTTTAATAGCATAATCTCAGATTAACTGATTTGGTGAAATCTAGAAGTAATGATATATGATATCAAGTTGAATTAAGATTCTTATCCTGAGAAATCGATGGAATTAGTTGCAGTCATGATTGTAATTATGAATTCATAATTCTCAAATATTCTCTAATGATAGCTCAAAGTTGGATGTAATGAAGAAATGATTAAGGAAGGAGTATTGTGGATCATTTTCCTTTTAAGAAACCAAAGATCAAATTTATAGTTGTAGCAAGGTTATTTCAATTAGACTACTTCAAGTGGATTGTTTCCAAGAATTTCAATAGTAGGAGCATTTTCATTATGAATTAGATAGAGGTGTGAAGATTTGAGATTTCTATGAGCAAGATAAGTTTGACTCCATTCCTGTACATATTGTACTAGTTGCTCAAAGTCTACCTTCCCGGGTTGACAATTAAGTGTTGGAATATATGGTATATATCTAGCTCAACATTTTGGCACCGTTGCCGGGGAGTCACTAAAAAGGATGGGAGAATAGGGATTAGGTTGTGTTTGATTTTAATCGAAGAAATTGTAGAAAAAACCAACAAAAATCACTCAGATGGATTCAAGAATTGTTGAAAGAAGGAGGGTGTTATTTCAACATCTTTCTAATATTCTGATGGAGCTTGAAGATCTATCTGTAACTCAGAAAAAGAAAATACAAATCACTAGATTTAGCAGGCTCCTTCAAGCATGCATGTCTGCCTGCAAAAGAGGTCAAGAGAGTAGAAACTTCATTAGGTATAGAACAAGCATTGGAACCAGGAAATCAAGAGTTTCTTTCATGCTTACCTCCTGTGGGTGGTCAAGGATATGAAGATAAAATATTTGAAGGGCTGCAGAGTATGGATATTGATAGTATTAAAACTCAAGAGCACCAGGATATGCAAGAATTTATAGAAAATTGGTTTCAATCTATTATGAGGCCTCAAGAAAGATTCCTTCTTCAGGTTCTCTTGGATCTGGAAATAAACACCTTGTTGGTTCCTCATATCCATTCAACAGTTCAGGTACAATTCTTTTATTTGGACATGAGGTTACTTTCTATCTTGATGCGTGAATGGTTGCACTGGAAATCAACCTTTACTTGAAGGAAGATTTGTCTTGTTTTCAAGTAGGTAGAAATAAAATGCTACAAATAGTCAGTAAAAATGCAACAATCCTTTTATTTTTTATTTTTGCAAGAATAAGCAATCAATTGGTTCGACAACTCTGTTCTTATATAGAGTTCAGATTAAAAAAAATTCCCTGCACCAAAGATGGACATTAGCAGTCCACATAGTTTCTGGGAGGATAACTTCAGCATCAATCAACAACTTCTTGGAGGACATAGTCACCATCTGATCTTGATCTGCACATTTGGTACAGGTACAACAACAATATTGAGGTATGCATTTTTAAAACTCTTAATTTGACTAAATACAAGAAGAAAATTATGGACAAGTACAACCCTGTATCTGAATTATGCTCAGTTTATCTAAATCTTCCTCATTTTGGTTATCCTTGATTGACAAACCTCTGTTTCTCATTTGACATTTCGAATCCTTTCAGTGATTTGAAATATGCCCTTTAATGGTATGCCAAGGTATTTTATAAGTCTGTAGAATCTTTTTGTATGACAAGACAAGACTTATTCTTTAATGATTATCTTCATACAAGACAAGATTCATTCCTGTACCTGCCATTTATCCTTTCACCTTAATCTTGTTTTTCCACTTCCAAATTCTAAACATCTCTATACTATTTTCCATCGTTATTTTATGCGCCCTTATTCACCTAATTTCGAATCACTATCGGGATTTGAAATAAGCCCTATCAACATATCATTGTATCCCTCCTTGGTTCTGAATTTTTGTTGAATGCTTTTATGTTGCATTTTTTTCCAAAAATGGTGGCTATTCGTTATGAACCAGGTTCAATTCAAGATCTAGAGGCAACACCAGAGTACAATTCTTGTCGAGAGATGTTTCACAGCCGAGGATGGCATAGGTGCTTTGAACAATTCCGTGGGCATGATAGTAGCATCTCACTTTTTTTTGCTCAAGGGTTTGATCACAGGATTACTCGATTTAGGGATATTGTGATGGAGATTACAGAATAGACTATTGTTGCAGCTACACGCTTGCCTCAAACTGGCGAAAAATGGTTTAAGAAGCAGAATTTGCCAATATCAAAGAGGAATTGGTTTTTGAAGAAAAAGTATCATGATGAAGATTGGATTAAAGGAGTCCCATGGGCTTGGCTTAAGGAGGAATGGAAGAAACCATTAATTTTCCTCCAACGATATCTGACTTGTGAAGGGTGATACAATCTGATTTTCACCTATCATATCCGTATCTTACAACATTTTGCACAAGGTAAGGAAATGAATTTTCCTTATTTTCTTTGGAGGAGTTTAAAGAAAATGTGTGAAACAGTGAAGAGGTCAGTTGTAAACCCTGAGCATCATTTATTTCATCATGAGCTAATTAAATTATTAATTGTGAATGAATTAAAAAGCCGTAAAAACACCTGGAATAATTTCATAGCTGGAAATTTGTCTACGTCTGGAAGAAATCCAGGGAGTCCTACTATCCCTACCAGAATTAAAAGGTCTCTCTCTCACACTGGTAAAACGAGGAAGGTCAAAGTGATAGGAGAAGTGTCATCTTTAGAGCCCGAATTCAAGAAAATGACTAGAAGTATGACATCTAAGAACCCCAATCTTGATAATCCTTCCCCTGAATTTCAAATGAAACTCTATATAGATACTGATGATGAGATAGAAGGAGGCTCATCGGCCATTGTAGATGTCCTAGTAAATTTAAAGAAGGAATTACCTCCACATTTCTCCCATTCTAGTTCACCTCCACAAAATCCTACAGGACTGGGTAGTCCCAAGATAATTTCTCCTAAAAAATTCTTTAAGTTACAGATAGAGAATGCACACTTAAAAGAGAATTTGCATGAATACGAGGTATTGGATCGATTGCTTAAAACTGAGAACACTACATTGAAAGGTCACCTTGCTCAATCTCAGGCTCAGGAGTTTGATATGTGTGTACAAATAGATAAATTTTGTTCTCAGACCAACACACTCAGTTTTGAAAATAGGAAGCTTCAGTCAAGACTCAATCGCAGGTATCAGGAGACTCGCATACTTCTAATTGAAAATCGATCTCTTAGGAAGAAACTTCACAGTACAGGGCAGGAAGCGGAAAATGAGGCCGATGAAGCAGATGGGGCATAAGTCATTCTAGATACTACACAGAGTTAGAAACTTTCTCAGTTTTTGCAGGGACTTTTCTTTGCATGATGACATGCGAAACTTTGGGTTTGGGGGGATGTTAGGACCCAAATTTGATCAACTTTTATGGCTTATATATTTTCATATGATCTTTCTAACAATCTTATACCCCTCATTTTGTATAACTTTGATTTAAACATTGACTTAAATCGATATCTAAAGACCCAAAACTTGTCTTTAATAGTTCTCTTGTTTTTAGATAAGTTTTGAGAGTTTTTAATTCACAATCTCACTTATAATATTATATTATGGATTCTTGTACTAATGTTGATGTTCCAGCACCAGGATGAATGTTTCAAGGATGATCCCTCCATGAGAATCTTCGTAAACAACCAGCGCATGCTCTATTTCAGTTATAAATAAATGACAACTTTTCTTGATGACACTTCGTGTCATGAGACTAAGGCAGTTAAAAAGGCATCACAATATTCTCTCCTACATTCGCGCAATGGTTATACTAGATATGTGATGTTGAGCACATCATTTCTCTCTTGTATTAATGCAAAATACATATTCAATTCCTTATGTAACTGTTACATTAATTATGTTATCTATTCTGGGATATGGGAAGATACCAGAAAGCCAGTATGTAGGGGGGTTCGAAATTCTATATAAGGGAGGATTGAAATGAGAAATGTATGTAGATATGATGGGGAATAGCTGATAGATAGAATAGAGCATAGAGGAATGCAATCATTTGTTTGTATATGGAATAGAACAAGAACGCATTTCTTATTTTAGTTTTTTGTCTTTGATTAATTCTGAAGCTTGTCTATGGGAATGGATTGATAGTTGATTATCGATGCAACTTGGATAGGAAGGGCCCCCTACCTAGGTTTGCAGTGCATCTTCAGTCATAATAGAAGGATTGTTGTAGATTCTTTTTCTAGAAACTTTGATTAATTTCTAGAAATTTAATTTCAGTCATGTTCATGATTTGGGGAGTTTTCATTTGCTTACAACAGTTAAGGAGTAATAAGGTTATAGTTAGCATCTCGAGTGGTTTCAATTCAGTTTTCATTTCTCAGCAAAATGTGTTACACATTGGTTCAGTTTATTTGGAATAAGATGTTGAAGTTTTGAAGTTATAAGGATTAGTTGTTGGTTTAAGTTCACATTTGGATAGTCATTTGATTTTAAGAGAATACTTATTTTAATAGCATAATCTCAGATTAAGTGATTTGGTGAAATCTAGAAGTAATGATCTAGGATATCAAGTTGAGTTCAGATTCTTATCCTAAGAAATCGATGGAATTAGTTGCAGTCATGATTGTAATTATGAATTCATAATTCTCAAATATTCTCTAATGATAGCTCAAAGTTGGATGTAATGAAGAAATGATTAAGGAAGGAGTATTGTGGATCATTTTCCTTTTAAGAAACCAAAGATCAGATTTATAGTTGTAGCAAGGTTATTTCAATTAGACTACTTCAAGTGGATTGTTTCCAAGAATTTCATTAGTAGGAGCATTTTCATTATGAATTAGATAGAGGTGTGAAGATTTGAGATTTCTATGAGCAAGATAAGTTTGACTCCATTCCTGTACATATTGTACTGGTTCCTCAAAGTCTACCTTCCCGGGTTGACAATTAAGTGTTGGAATATATGGTATATATCTAGCTCAATAGTGACGTGCATTTACTACATGTCACCTTTACTCTTCCCGTTGGTCGCCACCCTAGTCGGGCTATTATTCGATCTTGTTGCTATGGTTATGCTCTAAAATTTTAGCAGGGAGGAATCGCTCGGCCAACTCTCGTTTTAAGGAATTTGATTACAGGTATGTCTTTTTCTGGCCATTCATGATTTTTCTCTGGGTATGAAATGATTACTAGCTCAGGTGTATGGGTTTGTGTTTTCCTAAGTGTGGCAACTGTATGAAATTCGGTTTCTGGAAATGAAGAGTGAATGGTTCTTCTTGTAACATTTTTTGAGTTCATCGAGGTTATTGGTCTTCCTGGGTGATATTCCTTTGTTATCATTGTTGTTTGGTTGGAGGGTTTTGTTTTAGTATTGGGTGGATAGATATCTTCTCACACTGTCACTAATCCAGTCTCTGGCTTTCATGGGTTTAATGGTCGAATATTTTCTCCGTCAGTATGTTTTGTTCACTTCGGCATTGGTTGATTTCACCACCAGGGGTCGCGAAATAAGGTTCATGTTCTTCCTCGTCCCTGTCTTCTCCTCTGTGTTGTGATTGTTGACCAAATATCATGAGGGTTATACCCTACATGCATTAAATAACCTTTTCCAAGCCAGAATAGAGCCCTAGTTTTAATTTATGGCCCCTGTCATAGATTTGTGCCCGACCACGAATGAGTCGTGGTTCATCCTCAATACATCGTGGCCTTGGGGGGTTTTTCATTACAAAGAGTGGCTCTGCTCTCCCCATGTTTACTACCGAACAACCTTGGCCCTCCACTTGGGATATTGTTTAAGAAGACCATCCTGGCCTGTCATTTACGACTCGATTTTCGAATGGATGTGTGGGTATGCATCCTTTCTACAACTTGTTAGGTTGTTGAGTTTTAAGACAATGACGAGTTGTTTGGTAGATACACAATCACTGGTTTTTGCACTGATGATTATTTGAATGTTTATCTATCATTGGTGAAAATGCTTGGCGTTGCTCATGTTGCATTGTGTGGTTGCAAAATAGATAATGGTCACAGTAACTATGGTTTTCTTTGGGGCCGAATGACTACTGAACTATATGACTGTAGAAAGTATATCCACTACATCCTTTTGTTTGTTGATTGAATAATCCTGAGTGACACAGCATGGTTGATCACGGTGTGACTTAATCGAAGCAATCGTATATTAAATCGATAGCTTAGCATGATATGTTGAGTTCTTATCGTGACTGTGTGTTTGTTGTGTTATGTGGAAATGTTGCATTGTGGATTTTTGTTAGTTGTGCACTATGTGTAGTATGGATAGCTTGGTTTTCACACTCAGGAGCACCCACAAAAGTTTTAAGTAGGTTCATTTATTTCAATCGATCACTTGTGAAAACATGCATGTTGTTGATGACACTCATTTTGGATAGGTGGCCCATCTTTTAAGTCACATTGAATTGTTTTTCTTTTACAGTGGCAGAACTACATTGCCTGGGCAAATTACCCTATGCATAGCTTCTATCTAAATGGTCGTTGTTGGTTGTATGATTAATTTTCATTTCAAGCATGGAAATTTGATATTGATTATTTTGGTTACTACATATATATGATAATGAATATCATTTCATTTCAATGGGATCTATTGCAGTAACAGTGACTTCATTATTATTTTGAAAACATGACTTTTGAGTATAGTTGTGGATTGAATAAATGCATGGGTAGTGGTTGATTTTGATAGTTACAGATTGGAAATGGGTATTGTTCATAAATTGTTATAAAATGCAGAGTGTGTGAATGAAGGGAACATAACCTCTTACAAATTATGTGGAATACTTACTTTTTTTTTAGGGCACTGTGTTGGATATTTGATTATAGGACAGTGAACTAGTTAAGTACACAGTAATTGTTATTCGGTCATGATGATTTTTGGTCGGTGCATCTATTATTACTGCAGAATGTTTTATGGATCACTTGATTAATTTCATGAACAATAATCGGTATCCTCCCCTCCCATTGTCTCACTTTTCGCTAATTACAAACCCTTTCACCTCCCATATTCATTTTTTCACTCCCTGTTCTGAGATTGATTACAACCAAGAGAAATTTTTTGTTAGAATGGATGAAAGTGGTAGTGCCTTGGGTGGATTGCAATGAGGTTTTATTGGTTCGATTTATAGTTGATTGTTGTTGTCATTGAGAAGTGACCATTTCTTCTCCCCTTTAATTATATCATATGTTCTCTCAATACAAACCCCTCAATATCCCAGGACCCTATTTCACCCCCCTACTCATTGATTAACAGTAAAACAATTTGTATGGATTGGATTGCATCAGTCTGATACATTCTGATCCAAATCTATTTCATATTTTTAAGAGTTGTCATGTATGGTTATTTAGAAGACTATTTGCTAATCGATCACGCATGCAAGATGAATTTTTTCAGTCGAGGAAGCCATGGCCCAATAAATAGAGGTAGAGGTAACTAGAACTGAGGCCCAAGAAGGCTCAGGTTCTCCATACATTTTGATGTTGATTCAGAAGATCTTGGCCAATTGTTTCATGGCGGATCCTTTAATTGGATTGGGCAGGGAATATTCCAACCTAGGCCTGAAAGGCATCCCTTCCAAGCCCCGCAAGCCCTCGGTATCCCTCTACCTCCTCATGTATCCTTACAACCTAAGGTCCCTAAAAATGATGGATGGAAGGAGATTGTCCACCCGACAGTCTCCCAACATCGTGGCTGGCCCAACTTGTCTTCACTTGCTCCTCCTCCTTTGAACCCCATTGTCCAAGATTCCAATAACCACTTGCCAATGAAATCCTCCCATGCTAGCAAGACATTGAATATTGAAGCCCACCATGCCCTTGATAAAGGAAAATACATTGTTGCCCCTTCCTAACCCTCCAATGACTCTGACAAATCTGTGTCTTCCTGGATGCATTTGAGGGACGATTGTTCCCATGTGATCAACGAGATTAAGCCTAAAGGCTCTGCACAACTTAATGCAAATTCAGGAAAATCAAGAGGTGACAGCAACAACCAAGGAAAGGTTGCATCGCAGACTGGGAAATATGGATTTTGAGTTTTATGTTATCTATTGTTTCATGACAGTTGACTACATGGATCTTTGGACAACATGTTTATTTTGAATATATGAGTATTATTTTGAAATAATTTCAAATTTCATGAGTTTTAATTGCCAAAAGTGAATATGTTAATGGGAGGCACAAGGAGTTGTATTTTTCTTAACTAATGGTTATGTTATGATTATTATGATTGGTATGAACCAAAGGGAGTTACAAGGGGTCCCACCTACTAGTTATTATTTAATTATGACCCTTTATTATAATTATTAGTTTTTCTCCTAACTAAAGTTAGTTGATTCTTTTAATTAACTTAACTAATGAATTGGTTCAACTTATTCAACCAATTCTAATTTGTTAAAAGCAAAAAGGAAGGGAGGAACAGGAGGAGGATAGAAGTAGAAGCACGCTAAGTTTTTCACTTTGAGTTTATCTTCAGATAGTTCAATTTTCATTCATTCATATATTCATCACAGCCTAATTCTCTTTTATGATAGCAGGGTCTTATTGTAGACAACAATATTCAGGGCTGAATCAAATCATTTAGACACTTGTTCTTCAGAGGTGTTGTCTATATTTGATAGTCTGTGTAGACTTGTTTGTTTGTGAATTAATTTTCATGACTGATCAAGGCTATTGTGCAGAGTCGAGTGGGCAACAATCTGTGGCAAGTTGATCCAACTTTTAGAGTTCAGTTTTGGTTTTCTGTCAGAGGTCCTTTTGTATGTTCCATCGGGGATGTCTAAGTTTGACTTTGGTACAAGATTTATGTATGCGATTTTGTAAAGAAAATGACTCTTTGGTGAATTGGAATGAAATAAAGGATTGATTTATGTCTCATCTATCTTGATTATCATCTTGGTGTCTTTACTTCTTCTTTTACATTTATTTCAGCAACTGTTATATTCAAAAAATCACATAAAAAGTGAATTTCTAGCAAGCTTTTGTTGATAAAAGACTAGCCTAAGAACTCATAAGTAATACTTGTGAGTTAGGATGTTATTTTTGTTGTCTATAAACATAGGGTGATATTCTCGTATACTTTTCTTTATCCAAGTAAAGTCTGAAAATTCTTGAGTAAGATCAATTCATATCTTTTCCTCAACATTTATTTGGTGACCATACTAGGGAAATCTTCGATATCTCTCCGATTAATTTTTATGCTCGATTTTCATTGATACATCTTTCTTTTTTTTCATTGATTCTTTGATTTTTTTTCTATTCATGACTGTTCCTATTGCAAGGCAGCCTAGAAATCAGCAGTAACTTTTTGTTTCTTAAGTTTTGGCCTTTTTTTTATGTCCTTAGATTATTGTGCTTCGAGAAGAAGAAGGGCCTTGTCACTTGAAATCAATCCTATTGCTAAAATAGTGTTAAGAACCAAACATCAATATAGCATATAAAAACCTCAGAAAAGTACTCAACGCCTTGAAAAAGAGATAATTTCAGATAATAAGCCTCTTCGAGGGGGCAACCTCCTTTTACCCCACTTAAATGTTCAAGTACAAGATGATTCAAAATGAAAATGTCTCCTTGGTATATATAGGAGACTAGGAGGTATAATTAAAAATAAAGGCCTAAAGCCGACATAAATAAAATAACATTACTAATCTAAATTACAACTAATGGCCTGAAGCCGACATAAATAAAATAGCATTACTAATCTAATATGCCCCAATTAAGGGGTAATGAGTCAATATTAGGGCTTAACATACCCCTCCCCTTGAGACAAGTGTTTTCCACAACGCTTGAGTAACTCTGGATGCTTCTGTATAAAAGACTCATCTTCCCAAGTGGAATCTCCAGCCGGTAGTTTCCTCCATTTAATGAGATACTCTGAAATGGATCTATTCCTCAGTTGGAAAATTCTTGTGTCAGTGATGGC